>NDXZ01003659.1:70295-103882 GCA_003055125.1 Paykullia maculata | reverse complement strand
TTCGAGAAAATCGGTATTGAAAACTGGCAAGATCCATTAATAACCGGCTGAAATATAAGCAGAAAAAGACGATTGCCTCATTTTTTTACAGTTTTTTTTTTACACAGAAAAATTATTACAGGCGAATTCATATATATCAATTCGCCTTCAATTATGGTTGGTGAATAAAATATTTGCAGCCTTGAGACTAGAGACAGATATTCTTGAAAAAAATATATTCACCACATGGTGAAGGGTATATAAGATTTGGCCTAGACAAATATAGCGCTCTTACTTGTTTTTTTTCAAATTTCCCAAAAAGGCATGTTTACAATGTTAAAAAATTGACATATAGCTTAGTTTTAGTTTAGGGTCGCTTTTAATTAAAATGATTATCCATTTGACCAATATTGATTTGACCAGTTAGATATTGATAAATATTAACTGTTTCTCTCGATTGATTTCTAGGAGTTTTAAGTTATGATCAATCTAAAGTTTGATTGACCATAACTTCTTCCACTTTGTTGTTCAAAATCCCGTAAAGTTTCAGCTTAAATGCGTAACAATCTTAATACTTAAATAAATTTTAAAAAATAATACTGTTGAATAAGCGTGGTATAATATTTAAAATATTTTTTCGGTGTCATTTCGATAAGTTTCATAATGATTAACGGCCGTATCTATAACGAAAAACTAGAAACTACGTATACATCGCACACAACTTTGTGCTCACTAGCAAGCTGATTTGGCTAAGCAGAGTGTTTGCAAAGATTTTATTTGTAATGAATATCTAGCTGCCAATAATAATAGTTTGATTTTAAGTTAACATGAGTTTAGCAGAATAGATAAAAAATACATTAAAAATGACACTTATGCTAACTCCATGCTAAATTTTTGTTATAAATACGGCTGTAAGTGTATAGATTTAAACAAAACTTGTTTGATACATGTTTGTACATTTTATAAATAAATATTTTTTTTTAATGTACAACGATTTACATATGCACATATACATATGTGTTAAATGGATTTTTTTTTTAATTTTCCCTGGGGTTTCGGAAAATCACACAAATGAGGAAAAAACATTATTTAAAACTTGTTTGTCAACGGTTAAATGGTTGATTTACAATGACATTTATGTATACATACATACATGCATATGTATGTACATACCCTGCAGGAAATGTCAATAGTGAAACTGTACTGACTTACTATTGACACAGTCACCAGTACTAGTGACTTATTTTACCCCAGCCAATGCCTTTTACTATAGACTGACATTGGTACTATTGACTAGGTAGTTCTTTTGGGACAATATGTAGACATTGGAACCAGTGATTCACTAGTAGATTTTAGAAATTTTAGTCAACACTTTTGGTACTTTTTACTTGCAAAATAAAAAGTATTGATGCTTTGTTGACAATATTACCAAAAAGTCACCACAATAGTCGACAAAAGTGGTGACTTGGAGACACCTAACCACAGTCTTCCTGCAGGGTACTTATGTGTATGTACATATTCATGTATTTATATACATACATACATATGTATAATTTCTTTTGTGAACATTAATAAATGATTATGTTCTTTGGAACAGTTTTTTATGTTTTTTTTTTATTAATCTATGAATTTTTTTAAATTAATGTCCATTCTCTTTAGGAATTTTTATACCAGAAACAAGACGTTTCTTTGTTTCTTCCCATTCCGGACTTTGGAGATTTTGTCGAAATACAATAACACCAACTGCTTTGCCAAACGCAAATGTTGTGCGCAATATAACATCGATAGCATTTCAAAATCCCCAGGTTATAAGTGAAGCGAAAAATAATTGTTCTCGCTTGCCCTTTATTAAGGAGTTCAGAGATGAAATTGTCGACACTCCGTTGGTTAATTTTACGGAAACAGCAAAAAGGCGTATGTTTGCACATTGGGTGCTTAAAGATGAAATGGAATTTCATACATTGAAAAAAGCATTTCAGGAGCTGGTGCTGTCAACACCGGAAGCAAAAAACGATTTAGATCCTATAGATGCCAAGCCAATAGCTATCGATCCCTTAGAAGTGAGATTAATAGAGAGCGCTGATATATTTGGTAAAGCACTGCAAAAGGTTTTGATTAATGCAACAACCTATAATTTTGTTATCCCTGAAATGGCACAGGCTGCCATATTTGAGGGATGGAACGAAAAACGTTATGTGCCTCGTTTGTTTTGGCCATATGCCAGAGATTTGGGCCTACCTGCATTTGTGTTAAACGAACAACGCATCATTCTGCAATTGATGCCTCCTTTTCCCCCAAAAAAAGGAAAAGTAGCTAACGGTTATGAATATGCACACACCAGTAAGTTTTGTTTATACATATATATTTTATTTAAATTCTAAAGCTACGCAAGTCACATTCGTCAAATATTTACCACTATATTTTAGCATAAATATTTTGACGCTGTTTGCCCTTAAAAGAGTAAAAATAAATATATCCATTGAAAATTTAACAACGTTAAAGAAACATTTTCAATTAAATAAACGAATTAAATAATAATATTTTTAGTGGTTACGACTTTTGCGTAAAATGCTTGACTAACGTGACTATAGCTTAAGTGTATATTGGGAGTACAAATAAGTCTAAGACGTTTTTTATAAGAATTCATTTGAGCTGGGTTTGCGTGCCTGATTCTGATTAAATATTTTTAATGTTAGTGTTTACAATACTGTAAATCCTAATTTAAACTCTAAGAAATCTACCAGCATATGGACATAAACTAACTAAATACAAAATGTTTTTTTTTGTGTACTTAAATTTCAAAAAGTGATTTATTGCAGTAAATAAATCATAATTGAAAATGCGACACTAACCTACGGTAACAATACTTTCGCTTATCCTTATGGTAGCACACGGCTTTCCGAGCATCAAACCAAAATTTGAATCTTCATATAAAGTCAGATTCTATTCAAAAATATCATATGACATCATCGCGGCAGGACTTACTTGTATTCTCAATATTAAATGCATATTTAAATACATACTTTACAATAATTTAGGACGTTGTAAATACATTGACATGTTTCCAAATGCAAATGAATTGCGCATGGATCCGGGTTTCGATTGGACTTTAATGGGTAAATTTTCAATTTTAATACAACTTTTTACAAAAAAACTTTTTAAAAACAAATGAACTATTAAAATTCTAGATTATATTCGCTCTCAAGCTTCCTTCGCTTGTATAACTGTATTTGTAATGTGTCTGGGATCGGTGTTTTCATTCTATACGTTTAAAAATCCACGTTATATGTTTAAACGTTTAGCTGGAGGTATTGATTTAGTTGCTGCATCCACTGTTCTTGTAGTCTTGCAAGTTTTGTTTGCTTCCGTTGATTATACCAAAGAAAATTTATTTTATGCCTATCCAAATGGTGCAGAATTAACGTAAGTCACCTACACATATACATATACATACTTACATGTTTTTATTTACAGATATGGTTATGGTGTTTACTTCGCCTGGTTCACCTTTGCTGTCAATATCAGTTGTGGAATATTATTTATTTGGTACTCTGGTAAAAAGAAGGGTGCAAAAGCACCAACCGATGAAATTGCAATGGCTGATGAACCTACTATTATGGGCAGATAAATATTTACATACATTGGTAAAAGATTTCGTAAAAAAGTTTTTATGTCCCAAAGAAAAAGAAGAGTTCCTTCGTCATGGCCGTTTCAATATTTTGTGGTTTTTCGTTTTAAGTTTTGTTGCAACTAGCCGCTATTGGGTCCTGCAAGGATTATTTTAAATACTTTAAGATAAATTGCGTTTTTATACATAATAAAGAAGAAAAAAAAAACAAATTTAAACTATACACAAACATACATACATACAATAGATACAAATAACATGCGAAAAGTAAAAAACATACATATGTACATATATGTATACGTATATGTACATATGTATGTATGTATGTATGTATCTATTTATTATAGGTACTATTTTGTATACCTTAAATCGTGAGTAGCAAATACATACTTACAAAATTGTCATTCCGCTTTTAATTTACATATATAACATTTGTTTGTGACCCAATAAATTATATAAATACATATGTACATATGTATGTATGTATGTTTGTATGTATGTTCAATCTAAATGCTTAAAAATAAAGAAGTCATCATGGATATCATCTATGTTAATTGATATCGGTAGAGTTTTGATATTAAAAAATGACTGATATGTAACAAAATGTTATAATTGCCTTTGTGTTTTTAACTAAAAATTTGAACACAAGAATTTGTTTTATTCAACCACCAAATAGTTTTAGATTTGTTGTGTTTTTTAATCGTAAAAAGAATTGATGTATGGCATTTTTCATCATTACATATGTATGTGATGAATTTATGTATGGATATACCACACATACATATGTATGTACGATTATTACTGAATATATACACGTGGGTAAAGAATAATAACATAGTAAGTACTTCTATTTGTATATGATTAATATGTTTAATAATAAATAACTCTGTAAAAATGTTTATTAAAATTAGATTTTTTGTTTGAATGTTGATTCAATAAATAATACAAAAACTATTCAAGAATAAAGTTAAACAGTATGAGAAATTCGTTAACATTAGTATTTATTTAAAATTTTCATTAAAATTTGAATTTTCAAATACTGTTTGAAACACTCTGTCATCATACGTAAATGATCCGGCAACAGTGACAACATCTCTTTTTGGCCAGCTTTTCATTTCATATTTAGATGCAGGGAACTTTCAAACATTTATATATTTTTTAATTGTGTATATTTAAATAAGGTAAAAAATGCACAATGAAATAATAATTTAAAAAAAAAAACATTATTGCTTTAGCTTTAAAATTTTTTTTTTATATTTATCGCTCATATGTGCATTATAAATTTAGTTAAAATCTATTTAGTTCTATATGAAAAAAATATATTTATTTATTCAAAGTAATCTCAAAAAGTTATTTATTTGTTTTTGTGTACTAAATTTCAATGTAAATAAATATTCCAAAATTATAAAAAAAATCCAATCTAAAACGTGAACGCTCACGGAAAAAAATGGTTTGAATTTCTTCAAGTTCACTGTTTATACAGACATACCATATCTAACAAAACGAAGGAATTTTTGGAAAAACATAAGAATTTCTTAGAAATGTTATCTGGCATCATTATTTTACACTTTATTTTTATTGTTAAACACGTGTGTTTGTGTACATTTTATAACTTTTCTTGTCAGTGGTTAAAATTTGCAATTTAAAGGAAATATTTATAAAAATATGACTAAAAATTCGAATAAAAGAAAAAATTCGAGGGCCGTTGTAGAACATGAGAAAGAAGTTGTTGTTAGTGTAAAAGAAAAGTCTCAAAATGATGAAAACAGCGTAGAAGAATCATACGAAGTAAGACAGCTTTGTTTTAATGAATACATATTTTAAACGTGTTTTTTCTTGTTCAGGATTTATTGCAGAGGCTCAGTGACCAAGATGAGGACAGCTCAGATGATGAAAACATAGATCAATCGTATCATTCTGATGAGAGTGATGATTTAGTATTTGAAAGTGATGAAGAAGGTAATTTTAAATCAATAAAGTCTAATGGAAAGCCTCAAAAAGAGGACGTCGTCGATAATGGTAACGATGATGGAAGAGAACAAGAGGAGGAAATCGATGAAGCCGATATTGAAGATATATCAACTGAAGGCGAGAGTGAAGATGAAAATTTGGATGATAGTGATGTTAGTGATAATGAATTAAAAGACAATGAAAAACTAGCCAAATCTGTGGAAAGTGTAAAAATTTTTAATAAAAAGTCAAAAAGCAAAAGTGTTAAAAACGGCAACGTAAATATTACAAAGGATTCAAATGCCGTTAAAAAGTTCAATGCTGAATTAAAGAAAGATAATACTAAACCAAAAAAGTCAGCTAAAGCAAACTTAGAAAGCAACGAGGAATATGAAAATTCAGATACTTCAGATGAAGAAGATATCCGGAATACGGTTGGTAATATACCAATGCATTGGTATGATGATTATAAACATATTGGATATGACTGGGAAGCCAAGAAAATTATCAAACCACCAAGAGGAGATCAAATAGATGATTTCCTGCGTAAAATTGAAGATCCAAACTTTTGGCGTACTGTGCGCGATCCTCAGACAGGCCAAGAAGTTGTACTTACCGACGCTGATATAGAACTCATAAAACGCATCAATTCGGCTCGCGTGCCAAATCCAGATCATAACGAATATGAGCCTTGGATCGATTGGTTTACATCAGAAGTGGAAAAAATGCCCATTAAAAATGTGCCCGATCACAAGAGATCATTTCTGCCATCTGTTTCAGAAAAGAAGAAAGTTGGTCGTATGGTTCATGCTTTAAAAATGGGTTGGATGAAAACTACAGAAGAATTGGAGCAGGAAAATAAGAGAAAAAGGGGACCCAAATTCTATATGCTTTGGGAAACTGACACTAGTCGTGAAGAAATGCGACGCATTCACGATCCTGTATCAGCACCAAAACGTGACTTACCAGGTCATGCAGAATCATATAATCCACCACCAGAATACATCTTTGACGAAAAGGAACGAAAAGAATGGTTAAAACTTAAAGATGAGCCACACAAACGAAAACTGCACTTTATGCCTCAAAAGTTTTCCTCTTTGCGCGAGGTTCCAGCTTATTCACGTTTCTTGAGAGAACGTTTCTTACGTTGCCTCGATTTGTATTTATGTCCAAGAGCGAAGCGTGTTAAACTTAACATCGACGCTGAATACTTAATACCCAAGTTGCCTTCACCAAGGGACTTGCAGCCATTTCCAACAGTTGAGAGTTTGGTGTATCACGGTCACACGGACTTGGTTCGATCTGTAAGTGTGGAACCAAAGGGAGAATATATCGTTTCTGGCTGCGATGATAAAACCGTTAAAAGTAAGTTTTGGATCAAATACGCTTTTCAGAATGTCATTTATTATTTTTGCGAATTTTTATTGATCATCAATAACTATTATTAAAAAAATTAGCAAATTCGGCCCATAAACTAACTGCTGGAATATGAAAAAATTACGACCTATTTTGTAATTTTTTCAAGAAATTACTTTTTTTTTTGTGAATCGTTATGTGTATACGATTTGCAAATTTATTTTATGTAATTGATTAAATGAAAACAAAAATATTAATTGTAACTTTAATATTTTGTGTCCAATATATCTGGTTATCATTAACGCTATAAAACAAACCGGTAAAATAATTTTTGTGAAAACTGTCAATATACATAAATGCATACATACATACATATTTAAACGATAAAAAAAACAACAATGTAATTGATGAAAAGTATTCAGATTTTCTTAAATTTTCTTAAATAAATTTGTCTATTTGTTTCTTAAAGTTTGGGAAATTTCGACTGGACGTTGTATACGTACTATTCAAACTGATAATGTTGTACGTTGTGTCGCTTGGTGTCCCAATGCAAAATTATCTATAATTGCTGTTGCGTCTGGTAACCGATTGCTTCTCATTAATCCCAAAGTTGGTGATAAAATGCTGATTAAGAAGACCGACGATATTTTAGCTGAAGCTCCACAAAGCGACGTTTTGGAAAATGAACGCATTAAAACCGCTGTCCAATGGTCAACAGCTGATGCTGCGGAACAAGAAAAAGGAGTTCGTGTAGTAATAAACCATTTCAAACCGATACGTCAGGTAACTTGGCATGGTCGGGGTGATTACTTTGCCACCGTCATGCCTGAAGGTGCCAATCGTTCGGCCTTGATACATCAACTCTCCAAAAGACGTTCTCAGATACCATTCTCGAAGAGTAAAGGTCTTATACAATGTGTACTTTTTCATCCAATCAAGCCCTGTTTCTTTGTTGCTGTAAGTGAAAATTGCGTTAAGCGTTTTCGTTTTTTTTTTACTTATTTCAAGTATTTTTGTTCTTTGTTATTAGACTCAACATAACATACGCATTTACGATTTGGTAAAACAAGAATTAATTAAGAAATTACTGACTAACTCAAAATGGATTTCTGGTATGTCCATACACCCAAAGGGCGACAATTTGCTCGTGTCAACATATGACAAGAAAATTCTTTGGTTCGACTTAGACTTATCCACCAAACCTTATCAAACCATGCGTCTACATAAAAACGCTGTACGCAGTGTAGCTTTCCATTTACGTTATCCTTTATTTGCTTCTGGTAGTGACGATCAAGCTGTCATCGTTTCCCATGGCATGGTCTACAAGTAATTCTTTAACATTTTTTAATGTCGTAAATTATTTTTCTCATTTATTTTTGTTTTTGCAATTTAAATTTTTAGTGACTTGTTGCAAAATCCATTGATTGTGCCTTTAAAAAAGCTGCAGACACACGAAAAACGTGAAGAATTTGGTGTTTTAGATGTTGTATGGCATCCTGTACAACCCTGGGTATTTTCAACTGGTGCTGATGCCACCATAAGACTTTATACATAGAAAATAAATGTGTATATAGATTATAAGAAAGTTTATATTAACTTGTGCGTTTTCATTTAGTTCTATTAGAATATATGTATCAAAATACTACAACAAAAAAGGAATCAAATAAAATGTCAATAGAAATGAAATTAAAAACTTAACATTTATCTAGACTTATTTGTGATCAAGATTAAATAAATTTTAAAACAAATTAAATACAATTTATATGTAATCAGTACGAATTGTGTGACATTCCCATAAGTTAGTCACTCTTTTTTAGGAACATAAATTAAGTTTATATTTTAGAAATTTTGTAAAGAACTCCTCCAAGCAGTACAAAAAGTATTATTAAAAACTGATATCATGAGACATTTTTTATGAAGCGCTAAAAAGCTTAATACTGACCCTTGTGCTTATAGCAGTCGAAAAAGAAAAACTTTTACAGCTGTGAAAGCTTTTTACGTTTATTTTATTCCTTCTCTTCATTCTTCTCGTATACATGTAAGACTTAAAATTTTTTTCTGCTCACTGGAAAGTTTATAGTCAGTCACCCTAAAAAGGCTGTTTTTACCCACTTACACAAAATACAACTTTAGTATGAATTTTCTCTTTCGTTGCAAACAGTTGGTACGTTTTTTTTTATACCATTAAAAGGATTTTTTATAAAAAAAAAAAATAAATGAACAATAAATACACAGATTTTAAGTCATATCTACTAAACGGTTGCGGTTGAAAAGGATGGAAAAGCCACTGACTAAATTTACATATATATTTGCAATAAATGTTTCGAAATTTTAGAAAAAGACAATAAATGTTTAATAAGTAAAACAAAAAAAATGTGCATTTAATGTTTTACTAAATGTATTGTAGTGTTAAAAGAAACAAAAAGAAAGAAAGAAGGAATGAAAAAAGTTTAACAAATATTTGATAGTATGTACATACATACATAAATATACATATATGTACATACATACGTATGCATATATATATGTATATCGTAAATAAAGGCCAATGAAAAAGTGTATATTTGAGAGAAAATAAAGTTTATTTATTTATATCTGAATATCTATCTACTCGCATAAATATCCATAAGTTTGCCTCTAACTACACGTACTACACGGTTTTTGTGGTTTTCGAAAGAAGAAAAATTTATAAAAATAATGATGATGATTATTATAATGATGGTAAAAAAATAAACATTATTAGAAAATTTAAAAGTCCCACAAATAATAATAAAGTGCAAAAAAGTTTTTTTAAACTATAAAATATTAGAACCTTTAACGTACCATTAATGATTATTATCATCGATAGAATAACATGTAGAATAATAATCAAATAAAGAACATATTTAATTTGGAATAGAAATTCCTTATTAAATTAAAAATTTTGTGTAAAGTGTAAAAAAAAGACAACAAACGAACGAATATACGAAAGAATAAAAAAGTGCGTAACGCACTGTCTGTGAATATGACTGTAAATATTTAATTACTCTCTACTCTCTGCAAAATAACAACAATTACCACAAACATAGAGAAGAAGTTTGCTAAATGATAATTTTGAGGCAGGCAGGCTGGTGGCTGGTTGACTGACTGGCTCACTGGCTGCTGTTTTAAAAAAGGGATTCCAACGGAAAAAATAAAAGTAAAACACCTGCTTCATACTCTTCAAATAGGTACACATTTATTTATAATAAATTATTTACTGTCTCTCGCTCTCTGGTCATTACTTTCATACTCATGCTCTATTTATTTATTTGTTTGCCTTTGAATCGTCTCTCGCTCTCCTAACAATGAGACTCCGCTATTCCAAAGTGCTTTTTGTTTTATCGGCTAGAACTATAGCTACCCACAGTTCACCCCCCTTTAACATACATATTTATGTTTGTAGATACATACAGTGCAAAAGTAACAACAACAAAAACAATAGCAGCAGCAACAGCAGCTACAAAAACAAATTTGTTAACTAAAACCACCCACTCAGTAAAACTTGCACGTAAAAACATTAAAAGCATCTTGATTTTTGTTGTTATTTTCTTTTCTTTTATCTTTTCGCCCAGCGCATGTTTTATTCGTTGTGGTCGGTCGGGATTTTCAGTAACATTAAATGAAAACAAAAATATTAATTGTAACTTTAATATTTTGTGTCCAATATATCTGGTTATCATTAACGCTATAAAACAAACCGGTAAAATAATTTTTCTGCGAAAACTGTCAATATACATACATGCATACATACATACATATTTTAACGACAAAAAAAAAACAACCAGACATTAAGAAAATTTTTTAATCGTTTACAACAAATTCAACATAGAAATATTTAAAAAAAAAACCGTTTAATCGACTATAGACTCTAATGCGGCGAGTAAGCGATGTGTTTGTAAAAAACGAATTGTAAAATTCGAATTCACATCTACAAATTTACACACGACTAAAGGAAAACTCTTTTTAAAAACGATTTATAGTACCTTTGTACATATGTATATTAGGGTTGGGTCGATATATATTAAAATATCGATATTAAAAAAAAACTATCGATCGTCGATATTTTACTTTGCAATACATATGTATGTATATCGATTTATTTTTAATTTTATATTGGTTTCGATATTTTTTAACTCCGGTTTTATATTTCATATTATTAATTTGTAAAAAAAATCTGTATTGACAACTCCGACGCAAAAAATTTGATCATATTTTAGATACATACATTCATACATTTATACATATATGTATGTATGTATGTATATGCATGTACTTTAATTAGAGTAAACTGTATTATCTCTAATTCTTTATTATTTGGTGGACATTTATAGATAATTTTTTAAACATATGAGTTCCTATAAAAAAAAATCAAATTAACCTTATGTCATAAATATTTTGGGTCAATGTGAACTTGATTTGAATAATTAAATTTTTTTTATTTAAAAAATAAATAATATTCGAGCTCAAGCCTGTAGAAAAGCATACTCTGTATTATATTATTATTATTTATTTTTTTAAGCTTTAGAACAAAAAAAAGTTCCTAAATTAGGTCTATTGGTGTTAAGTTAAGTCCTTTTTTTTAATTTATCATTCTTAAATCAAGCATTTTCTACTTAATTTAAGAAAATCAATTCTTACCGTACTTTTAATCCCGTATTGGTGCCTTGTTCTAACATTTTTTAAAATAGTACCATTTTCTACTTGCTTTAACATTTTTAAGAACGATTTTATTAAAATTTAAGAATTTTATTATGCGAGTTTTTTGTATGTACATACGTATGTATGTATGTATGTATATTATTAGCAAGTGCAACAATGTTAAATCACATCGAGCAGGCCTCTTTTCGCATTTTATTTAAACCACATTCGCGACAAAAAAAAAACTTTCAAATCGACTACATATATTTATTAACTCATTAAATATATTTGCAGCACTTTTTCGTTGGTTTTCGTTAAAGTAAATGTATGTTAGCATATGTAGGTATGTAGGTATGTATGTATATATGTGTGTTAATGTAGTATCTAAATTAATATTAAACAACCATACATAGATTTGTACACACATTTGTATTTATGTTTGCCTTTTTGAGTAGTTAAATAATTTATCTCTAAAAATTATTTTAAAAAAACAATTTTAAATAATGGAAAAAGTGCAAATAATTGTTCATTCAATAGTACCTTTAGTTTTAAAATTTATTTATATTAGAGCGCTTTCAATTGCGTTTCCAAATTTTTTTATAATAGCTTTTGGCCACTAACTAAGATTTTTTTAATTTTATATTTTTCTCATGTACATAAAATAACTTTTTTTTATCAGGATAAAATTCTTGAACCCCTCTTATCTTTTACCTGTTCATCTATAATAGTTGTTGTTTAGTTGTCTTTTAAATTTACTTATGATGATGGATGATTTGTTGTATTGTTAAGTGATAAGAAGTAATTTGCTGATGTTTTACAACAAATTAAATTATTGAATCATGTACTTCGTTTGTGCTATATTGGAAGGATGTGGGTTAATAGGCAGTTAATGCACAAAATATCTTTTTCTTCGTTATAGATAAAAAATGTTGCCCTGTTTCTGCCTTCTCTTAATAAACATACATAAATAATTATCGGTATAATAGTGAAGTTGGATGCATTCGAAATTGAATTAATATTCTGCCATCACCGGCGTAAATAGACTTTCTAAACTTTTTAAATCGTATAAAAAATCTGAAACTATGAAAACAAAAGGGTATATTTTACTGCAGATAACTATATCATTTCATTCAAAAATTAAATACTCTTCCTTAAGATTTTACATTTTATATTACATTGTTAAAGGAATAGTGTTTTATATACATATGTATGTCATTGATTGTGTTCAGTGCTAAGCATACGGCCATATATGTACATACATTGTAGTTGGATTGAATTAGATTTATTCATTTCTTATGTTTTTTTCTATTAAAATGAATGTGTTTTATTTTTTTAATTACAAAAAATAAAGCAACCTTATTTTTGCTTGAAAGAAATTTAGCTCCCATCCAGGGAAATGACCTAGCTACGCCGGTGTCTGCCATAGCCCTAAATAGCAACTTCTTCTGAATGTAATCGGTATAATGTTAATATGTTTTTTTATTTATTGCGATATTATCTCATATTTAAAAGGTACTTAAGTACCCTCGATTAAAAACAATTTGTTATATCTGCTTATGACAATAGAACAATCAATTAGTAAAAACATATTTTTTGCCTTAAATTACGCTGTCATCAGTCCTTTTAGTAAAGTTAATTTAGTTAAAATTTTTTTATTTGAAATTAACAAAAATTAACAAAACGTTTGCCGTTCAAAAACTATGATAAAAATAAAAAAATTATTAAAACTTAAAAAGCTTGTGAGTATTTGTTTTTAAAGTTGTAGACGAATTTTTTTTTCGTAATACATAAAAAAAATACTTATGTATGTAAAAGAACAATCATAAATGTGAATGAAATCGATTGAGAACAATTATTTGAAGTTTCTTCATTATGTATGTATATACATATTAATGAATTATTATATTCATAAAATTCAAAAAATTTCATCTTATCTTTTTGTCTTGTTGGTCGTTATCAAAGATACTTTATAATTGGATGTAAACGAAATCTCCCAGCAAACAACAAACTGAAGATGAACATTTTTTTTTGTTAATTTAGAACCAAAATTTCTTTGTTTCTTTAATTGTCTTTAATATAATTTATTTATATTTATTTCTCTTACTGCTTACAAGGAGCATAGAACCGAAATATAATTCAATAAGAATAAGACTATTTAGATTTGGCCAAAATAACCTTAACTGGCCCCATTAAGTTTTAAAAAAACCAAAATTTATGTTTTAAAATTTGTGTTTGCTGGGAGTCTTGTCTTTTTTAAAGTAACAAGCGTATTTCACACAATTTTTTGTACATACATACATAGAACATCTACAAACATACATAATTATGTAAAAAATGAAAATCTAAAGCCACACATACATACATATGTATGTATGTATGGATGTGCACACTGTTGCATATTCTTAAAATCCTTTATATCCGTGAACTGTGTTAAGTCATATAATCATACATATCGCATATTCATATGCATATGTAAATAAGTACATATGTATGTACATATTTACAATAATATAAAATATTGTGTATAATTTTGTTTGTTTGTCTAACAATCACACCTAAACCGATGAGCCGATTTTATTGAAATTTGGTGGCCATATACATATCTATGTATGTTTGTACATACATATGTTCATATTAATTTACCTTAATTTAGCAAAGGCGTATCTAGCATTAAACAAAATTAACACATTGATACATAGAACTTAACTAAAAAACTATTAACTATCTGAGAGTTCTTTTTTATGTTTATTGCCTTTGCTTTATTTAAATTAGGGGACGATATTAGTGTATTCATGAAATAAGCAATAATTTTTTTTAGTTTTAAGTGGGCGTGGTATCTTTCATGAAAATCAAATAGTTATTATCATAGATCTTGATGTATTCCTGCAACACTTAAAATATCAGACATTGGGTTATTCAACTATCAATGCACATGTGTTAGTCTAAAATGAATTGTTAGAAAAGATTGGATATGGCTCCTCCCATAATTTTATTATTTCCTTATACATACACTGGTCGACATATTTATGTATTTCGACATGCTGCAATATTGACTTTTCGCTTATTGTTTATTATTATTGGACTGATAAAAGTAGGTCCAGAGTTCCACTTATTCCCAAAGAAAGTTTTGTCGGATTAAATTAAAAAAATCCATAAAAAAGTGGCACCTGTATACCAGAAACTATGCCATGGAGGCGGTAGTGTTATGTTTTGGGGATCTATTTCGTTAAACCAACAACAATTTTAAAGAATATTTAACGATTGTGCATTTTTCTCTGGTGATAGAAGGAGAAGCTTTCATTTTCAAACAGGATAACGTTCCATGTCATAAAAGCTTTTACCTCTTTTCCTTTTGTTAAAAGTTCACACTGCTTTTAAATATGCTATGCAAAAACCATTTCAAAATACTTATGCCACATTTTAAATTTCATCATTTTCGTTTAAATTAAACAAATTTATAGAAAAACATGTTAAACCTGTAAAGTGTTCTTAGAAATAAAAAAAAAATAGTTTCTATATCTTTACATATTTTTAATTAATTTATTTCTTAATAAAATATACCGTGTGTTTGTTACAGCTCTTATGGGTTTTAACAAATATTTTAATATTCCATTTAAAAAAAAAAAAAAATAAAAAAAAACAAAACAAACTTTATATAGATTAAGAAAATTAATGCTACAAAAAATATTTTATATTTTTGCCTAAAAAATTAAACTAGAGAAAATATTTAATAATTATTCCCTAAATTTTATGATAAAAGTGACAGTCCTCAATACTAAAATAATCTTAAACTTAAAAAATGGCTGGGCACCTTTTTAAAACTTAACTCCTTTTATTCAACATTAAAGGAGCTGAAAAACACAAGTAATTTAATAAGGAAAAAAGATTTTTAATTTAGTGAGCCCGAACTACGACGGGCTCAATTGTAAATGTATTTTATAATGCAACATCAACAGTTTGTTTGTTTCTTTTAAATAAACACCAACAATAATACAACATGTAATGTTTGTATGTATATACATACATACATAATACATACATATCATATTACATACTTATTATCAAGCAGAAAAAAAGAGGAATTAATGTAATAAATGTGACGTTCTAAGTTATCTTATCTTTATTCTGTCTGCCTCAGTCAGTCTGACATTTTGCCTCAACTCTTTCGAATTTTTTTAGTTTAAACGAAAAAATTCTAAAAACTGGACGTTCTTTAAAATTCGTTTTTAAAGTGAGTTTATTCTCTAATCAATAAGTTATTGATACATATGTATCTATGTAAAACACAAAGTTGTAATCTCTTGTAAATAATTTAATGCAAAGAAAATTACATTCCAATAAGAGTTAAGGCAAGTGACGACATTATTCTATTGAAATTTATCAAGGGAATACAAATAAAATATTTAAAATAGAATTCATGATTTTAATAACAATTTTTAATAGTGATTTGATCTAAGGCTGCCTTATTTCCATTATTAGTGTAACTATTCGTTTCGAACTTTTAAATAAACGTAAAATGTAAAATAAAAATTTTATAAATTTAATTAACTTCATAAGCATGACACATAATTTGGTATAAAAATTTATTATAAAGAGCGTTAAAAGATAGACCTGAACAAAATACAATTTTAAAAAAATGTTAAGTAATCTTGATGAAGACTTAATACTGATATTCTTATAAAATAAATTTGAAATAACATTAAATATTAATGTAAATGTAAACTTAATTTAACGTGATTTTCGGGCCTAAGTCTACTCAAACGGGTTAAAAAATGATTTTAGTAAAAATAAAAGTCTTATGTTTTTTTCCGATTATGTATTTGTGGGCTGTAAGAAAGACGCTTTGATAAAAGCAATTGCAATATGTTTTTTATTTTTGACTAGCTGAGAGCCCCGGCTTTGCAGGGAAGTTATTTACTAATGAAAAAAAAATTAGAAATGCGTTTTGCGAAAAAAAAATAAATGTATGTATATCTAGGTATATTTAAGTATTTTATATTAATATTTTAATTAAAACATAACAATTTCAGTACATAGAAAAAATTAACATATATTTTTCTTCAATTTATTGCTTAAAATATTAAAAGTTTGAAATTTAATTATATACATACATAGTAATATGAATACAATTATTAATTTAACAAAAATAAAAAAAAAACAATATTTTTTCATGAAGAGATCATTGCAACGACTTTATAAGTGTCGAATATTAAGCTTTTAACTGCTATTAAAAAAAAGAATTGGTCTTGATTTGGATCATCCTTTAATGTGTATGTGAATTTGTTTGGTGTATTTAACGTAAAGCTTGATGGTAAACAATAGTTTTTGCTGTTCTTTCAGGGGAGAAAATGAAAAGAACTGATGGTTTACCGACACTCCAACTCGCGTTGTACAACTGACCGTGGGAAAAACACTGTGACCCTAGGTTTAGCTCACACACTTTTAAAGATTGTCCATGAGATTTATTAATCGCCATTACTGGTGGCATTTTTTTTTAAGAAATAACTAAAATCGATTGAATAAGACTTTTATTATTATAGAAAAGTGAACAATTTAAAATTATGAATACACCAAGTTAAACTTTGCAAATATATAATATGCTCAAAAAAAACGAAATTTAAACAATATTTTTAGTTTCCATATAATAAGTGTTCTATATGTCCTTATATAATTTCAATTAAAAACCGAGGGTCTTCCTCCAAAAACTAAAGAAGAACATAGCAATTCATTTCCGAAAATAGTAAGTTCTTTATTATATGAAACTTATTTATAGAAATATAATTTTTCCACGCTCAAAAAGGTAATAATAAATAATAAATATACTTTAGATATTGACTATCACGGACTAAAATAAACACAGTTAAAAAAGGCAACACCCAGAATCCAGATCATCTGATAGTTAGTAGCCAAGAAAATATAGGAAAAATGAGAAGCGAATAGAAGGTAATTTTATGTATTAATTAATATGTGTTGTTTGAGTGTTTGGGCAGTACCACACCAGAAAATTAAAGTGGTATAAGAGTTAATCGTACAAAATTTTGAGGCTGTTGAGGTAACAGTTCTTCAGATATGCCATAAACACCCAGACCCGATTCTAGAAATTTTTCGCTCGAATAGGCGAAATGGTGTAAGATATAGTTCTACAAAATTTTGAGATAATCGATTCAGCCGTTCTCAAGTGATGCGATCACATTCATGGACCATTTCATTTTTATATATATAGATTTTTCATTCCTTAACAATGTTCTTATTGTATTATTGGAACTTTAAAGTGGCATCTTCTAAATGCAAATACATACATCATATATTATCTTAAAATCAGAGACAGTAATGCAGATGCAGTGTTGCCATAAGATGAAATATTAAAAGTACTAAATCGTAGAAAAAGTGCTAAAATGTTCTACAATAAAAAAACAAAAGTGATAGATTTATTTAAAAATATTTTTTTTGAGATGCACTTATGAGCATACAAATGAAGTGGAATTTAAATTGTTTGTTCTTAATAAATATTATGGTATACATATTTACATTCAAAAAGCTTTTATAGTTATGTATTTAGATCCAAAAATCAGTTGTATTCAGTTTAATATCCCAGAGCTGTTCACTTATATAGCTTCAATGATTTTGAATTTTTTCCGTTTCATTCGGACTAAAATTCATTTCTTATAGAATATTACGAATGGGTGACTTAATTTGTTTTAAGGTACATATTTTCAATTATTCAATTATTCAAATAATAGTAAAAAAATGCTAAACTGGAGTTTAGCAATTTTTTGTAAATCTTTTGTGCTAATCTAAAACTTAAAATGGCAAGCCTGTGCAGATGTTTGTTTGTTGATGATGTTCATAGTTTGTATTGAAATAAAAACGACAATTATGTTGATGATGTTATCAATACTTTTCTATTATGTTGATATTGATGAGTTTGTCTGACCATACAAATAAGCACATTACAGATAATCACAGCTACACTTTTATACAGCATCATTTGATTTAACAACAACTAACGACGGCAAGTGGTAAAAGCAATAAGAGCAACAACAAACATAAGCATCAATAGAAAAGAGACAAATAAATGAATTTCCCCTTTCATTTGCATTCGATTCAAGAACTCATCATCGCTTTCATTATTGTTGAACATGCAGATACGAACAATGCAGAATAATGTTATGATTCCAACAATAGAGAAATTGTTTGCCGGTGGTAGTTATTGATCAGTGCGGTTTCCTCTTAGATGCGCAGGTGTTATACCCACGGCCCATAATTTATTTAAAAAAATTTTTCCCATAAAATACGCAAAGAAAAACATATTTCAATAAAACATCAACTTTACGAATGTCACAAATTATTTGTGGATGTAGTCATATTTTACGCCAATATTAACATCATATAAGTATGTAGTATGTATATGATTACAAGAATCATTAATATGTTTATCTTTGTTATTAACTTGATTACGTCAAATCATAAATGGCGTTGCCCTTAGATTATGGTGGTCATATATTCTAATATAAACATATAAATTATTACCCACAACTAAGTAAGTAATTAACATTACTCTTAAAAATGTTAAAAAAGTTATGGTTTAATCAGTCGACCAATATTACCTACATATATCAATAATATGTTTGTGGCAATTATGAAAACAATTGCAGTGATCATAGAATATTAAAATAATTTATGATTATATTCTCTTGACCATACTCAACCATATTTTTTCTTTGGGTGAACTACTGTGCCGACTTTTACATACCCTTCACCACAAGTAAGTACATACATATGAGGAGGTCCATAACAAAACACAATAATTCCACTTTCTAAATTTTTCGTATTTTCGACTTAGTTAAATCAATTTTACATAATATGTTGAATTGGATTCAGTCAAAGAGCGTTTGGTTATGAACCTCCGAAATGTTATAAGAAGTTTACATATATACTTATGTACATATGTATGTATGTATGTATAGTTTGTATTTACAGGTAGGTCCGAAAGGTAATTAAAGTTTTGGAAACTTGATTTTAATATGATATAAATTTTTGTCCATTTAGGTTTTTCGCCCATATCTTTACCGATCCTGTACCAATTAGTCCAAGTTTTTTTTTCAAATGACCTGAAAGGCATATCCTTGCAATAAATAAAAATTATATCTGTAGGAAATCCAAAAGCTGAAAAATGTTAATTTTTGTGTGAAAAATTAAAAAAAAGGGAGTTGAATTTTTTTGCTTATATCTCAGCTGGTCCACCAATGGAGTTTTCAATACAGATTTTCTTGGGAAAATTTCCAATAGTATGGACTTGTTTTTGAAATTTATATTTTATCTAATTAAACATAAAACACCTTCTCAGAATGCCCCTACGCTACGTCCTTTGTGCTAATAATATTCATGTTTGTGATGGATGACAATGAATATGATGATAAAATAATTGTTGTGATGTTCATCTAATTGCTGTTCACATTAATAGTGTAAGTGTTATTGTTGCTGTTTTTGTAACTGCTTTTTATTATTGCCCATCCATCCATCATGGCATACATACATACATACATACCTAAATTCATTCAACTGGTTTTAGAGATTACTTATTTGTTTGGTATTGTTATTGCTGTGCAACAAGTTTTATCACAAATTGTTTAGCATATTTACAGGTGCTCAATTGTCATTTTCTTTTAAACTGAAGGACATTTTAAGTATTGCTCAAACTTATTAATATTAATGACGTTTTGCAACATCTGTTCAATCTAAACAAATTAAGAACGGCTGAGATAAAATCCTTTATGAAAATTATTGTAAAATAGTTAATTGGAATAGTAAAATGTAGTTTGTATATAAATAAAGTTTTTCTATTGAATAAAGAGAATTAATAAAAACATGTAAGCGCGCTATATTAGGCTGTGCCAAATCTTATATACCCTTCCCTACGTGTATTTATGTATGTGTATACGTATGTATTCGCATGTCCGAAAGGTATTCAAAGTATTATAGCCCATATACATAGGTTTTTCGCCCATATCTTTGCTGATTATGGGTCAATTAGTATATTTTTTCAAACTAACCAAAATGGCATGTCTTACACATAAATATAATAACTTTTGTGTAAAAAAAAAACTGGTAGTCGTCTCTTTTAGTTTATATCACGATCAGTTATTAAGCAATTTGACTGGTTTTCAATAGCAAGCAGCTCGAGAGAATTTCTGATAATTTGATATCAGTACCGGGTTTGTATAATATTAGGGGGCTGAGAAAAGTTGATTTCCACAGACAGACGGGCAGATGGACATGGCTAAATCGACTACCCTATCTGTAAGGACCCAGAATATATATACTTTCGCAAATGAATATTGTAGAAACTACAAACGGAATGACAAACTTATATATACTCTTGTTACCTGTGGATAAGGGTATAAAAATCTAAGACGAAGGTCACTACTGTAGCCAGTTGCTATATGTAGTTTGTATTATTTATTCGTATATTTATTTACTTGAATACTTTATTACAAGGAGACATAAATCTTGTGACACTTTTGTTTTAATTTTGAAATCAAAATTTTAAGACCATATGTTTCCACTTTTTTTTTAGAAAATAGCAAAGAAACTTTTTTAGTTTGTACTTCTTATCATCTCTTTTTAGATAAATGTTTCAATATCAGCAACAAGAAGCACGATTACAAAACGGAACAAATGTTAAATTTAGAATTTTTAAACGCACCAAATCCTATAAAATATAAGAAGAACCAAACGGCTTAAATATACATAACTACTTACTTAAAAGTGCTAAGAAGTACATAATTTTTTATTTTTAAATTTAGAAGCATAAGCAATAAGCCAATTTTACTTGTTTAGTAGCTTAAGACTAAAAGACTTGAACAAATTTAGGTGAGTATGAAACGTCAGTCAAAATCACAACGTGCTACATATTTACATATATACATACAAACATATACATATACATGTAATACCGAGTTATTTGAATAAAAATTCTTGTTGTTCTTAATTGTTTAGAATGTCTTGTACAGTATCAGAATTGCCGTCAGGATGTCGTTTACGTGGCGTGAGCTCATCGTCACAACAACAACAACACAATACAGCCAGTGCTGGCAGCGGTGGTGGCAATGGATCTGGTGGAGGTGGTGGTGGCAGTGGCGGAGTCAGTGGAGTTAGTAGTGGTGGAAATGGTCGAAGTATTGGCGCTGTAGATGTTAAAAATACAGGAGGTATTCATATAGGAGGGATGTTGACTTCAACAAGTGCAATGGGCATAACGACAAACAGTGGTTGTACAGATGCTTCAACACCACTACAACGTCAACAACAACAAACGCAAAAGCCTTGTTGTTTTTGTTGGTGCTGCTGCTGTTCGTGCTCCTGGGCAAAGTGGTAAGTTTAAACGGTAAATTTTACAATCGATGCACTGCATACGAGTTAATTGTGATTGTTGTTGTTTTATTTTAGTTCAAAATATTTTTTTTAAGCTGAATTTTTAAAATTTATCCTACTCTATGTACATATGCATGTATGTCATAATGTATTAAAATTGTATACAATTTCTTTAAGGAAATTTCTTTAAGAAAATTTCTTTATGTTAATCATATTATTGTTTATAAGTCATTAGGGTTGCCTAACCTATGGGTTCTTAACCTATGTATTAATAAACAGCATTATAATTGAATCGGAAATGTTGAAAGACGGTTATTTTTTATTTTAGTCGAGAATATTGATTTTCTTTCTTAGTTTGACTGAAATGTAAACATCTATCTCCTTTGAAAAGATGGAAATTACTTTATTTAATTTATGTACAAACATATACATACATACATACGTATGTATATTTATAAAATCTATTGATAGGCATTTATGTTTTTTTCTGTACACATTTACACATTTACCGTTTACACAGTTTAATATAACTTCCCGGAATGGCATCTTTTAATGAATTTAAAATTTAAGGGTTGGCAGAAAAACATAACTTATTTTGGGGCTCTAATTATATTACAAATACTAAAAATACTTTGTTTGAAAGTTGATGTTGCTGTTGCTTTTATTGTTTTCATTTTCTGTTTTACTTCCGATTTATACAGGTTTACATACATACATATAGTATGTACATACGTTGTGAACGACTGTGACTAGTCTTGTATCGATACACTTTCATTGGGTTCATTTTATAGATGGATGAGTTTTTATACCCTTCACCTCATGTGATAAGGGTATATGTATATAAGTTTGTCATTCCGTTTGTAATTTCTACAATATTCATTTGCGACCCCATAAAGTATATATATTCTGAATCCTTATAGATAGGGAAGTCGATTTAGTCATGTCCGTCTGTCTGTCTGTCTGTCTGTCCGTCCGTCTGTTGAAATCAAGTTTTTTTAGCCCCCCGATTTCGTACAGACGCGTCATTGGTATCAAACAATCAGAAATTCTCCTGAGGTGTTTGCTATTGAAATCCAGTAAAATCGCTTAATAACTGACCGAGATATCAGCCAAAAAAGACGACTACCATCTGTTGAAATCAAGTTTTCTTAGCCCCCCGATGTTGTACGGACGCGTTATTGGTATCAAACAATCAGAAATTATACATGCCTTTGAGAAAAATTTTTTTTCGAGATATCGGCAAAAAAAACATTTTTTTTTAACGTAAATACACGTAGTGAAGGGTATATAAGATTTGGCACAGCCAAATATAGCGCTTTTACATGTTATTGAGTAGATTTTGTTTTAAACACACATACATATACATATGTAGAAACATTTAAAAATGAATATCCGTCTGTTCTAAACAGACCAAAAAAATACATAAAAGAATGAATGTCTGTACATTGTGTAGACATGTACTTATACATATATGTAAATTTGAATGAAACACAATATGATTTTCTATAAAATGGATTCAAAAATAAATAGATTTTTTTCTTTATGTCTTTTATTCTTTCTTCATATTTTTATTTAGTTAACCACAATTCATGTTTGTATGCGTGATTTTTGTTTACTCAATTACACAAATCCAACATATAAATAAACTTCAATTAGGGTAGCGTCAGGTGAAAAATCAGTACAATCAGTAGTTTTTTTGCTCTCTTTTTTTTTAGGAATTTTTTGATAATTTGATATATATTTTTTTTTAAATAATCAATCCATTTTCTACGCTTAAAAATGTTTTGATTGTTAGGAGGTTGATTCAATTCAAAGTCCCAACATAACATTTTTTGGTAAACATACTATGTACATATCCTTAAATGTGTATTGCGATTAAAATTTTATTCTGTTTTTAATTTAATGAAATAAGCTTTAAAAAAAAATTGTAGAATTATTTAAAAATTTGCAAAATTTTTTATAATGTACTCACACTTACTGACTCAAAAAAGTTCTTTTGTGTGTTAGAAAGGGTAAAAAATTGAGACAATCTTGTCTTTTTTGCTTATATGTATCTGTTAAGCTGGACATTTATTGTCTTAAACTATTTTTTTTTATATTTAATTTTATCATATTGGCATTTCGAAAACAGAAGGACGTCGCTAAATCGACTTAAATCATTAAAAGCATTAAATTGGGAAAATTTTGTGTATATTGTTTATTTCTTCTCCGTAAAAAAATGTAAAATTATACCAACTTTGTCATCCCTGGTGTTTTGAACATACATATGTATTTAAATAGTTGACAGACATTTATATTGACCATCTTTCACTCAGATGTTTGAAATCATATTGTTGAAGAATTTCGAATTTATTAGATACATACATATGTATGTATGTGTCCATTCCAAAGTGTTTGGTCTCACTTGTAAACATTTATATAGTAGGTAATTGCTCTCTCCCACTTTCTCTCTCTTTCTCTCACTCTATTCTTTTGATTTTTTCAATACAGTGTAAATTACAATGTATTTGTGTATAAGAGTGTAGTTGAAATAAAACACAAATGTAAAAGTCTCTATGGCACAAGTTTTCCAATTTTCCAAATTTCCCCTGTTAAGAGAAGAAAAATTAACCCCACACATTGTACTGTTTAGCTTAATTAAATGAAAATGGCAACATCATATAACAAAGAGCTTTTAGTCAATCAAGCTTAAAATCGCAAGCTTTTAAATTTTTAGTTTCAAACATTTTTTACAAAAAGTTGCAACCGTGCAAATGAATACTTCAATGAAAAGAAGCCTTTGTGTTTTTATTTTAGAATCGTAAAATTTTGAAAATTAAACCCACAGTACAGAAAATAACGTATTTTTATACCCTTCACCACAGGTGACAAGAGTATACATATATAGGTTTGTCATTCCGTTTTTAATTTTTATAATATTCATTTGCGACCCCATAAAGTACATATGTATATGCAGAATCCCTATAGATAGAGAAGTCGATTTAGCGATGGCCGTCTTTCCATGTGTTGAAATCAAGTTTTCTCAGACCCCCGACGTTGTACGGACCCGTTACTGGTACCCTTGCTACCTGTGGTTAAGAGTATAGAAGTCCCAATTAAAATACAAAAGAGAAAATAAAATAGTTACTATTTTGTATAATGATATTAAATTTCATTGACTTTGTTAGTACTTACAGAAGATTCTTCTGTTTAATTTATTTAAATTGTTTAGATACATATGTATTTTATTGAGATTTTGCAAATTTACACTAAAGTGGAAAGTGTTTTGTTATGTGTTTATTAAATAATGTTACAAAAAAGCTTTTATTATTTTTGCCACTGCTGCTATTAATCGCAGCTGATACCTACTATTTTTTTTAGCGAATACTCCAACTCAATTGTTTATTTCACATACGCCCGGTTGTACTGCTTTTATTTTAGTTCTTTTTCACATCTGTCGCACACAAGTTGATCTTGTAAACGAGTCACAGTTTGCTTAGTTTTACTTTTCGTGTTTGTAATTTTTTAAATTTGGTCTGTCTACTTTTTGTTATGTTTGACAATTTTCGATATAAATAAATACAGATGTATACAAACATACATATATACTTATGTATAAGTTATTAAGTTCTTAAATCTGTGGTTATTACTGTATCGGTGCAAATTTGAAAGGGTTTGAAATTTTTAAAACTAACCAAAAAAGTTTTTGGTTGTTGTTCGTTTCACTCCATAAAATTGTTTTTTTGCATTAATATTAAATAAATGCATATGTTAGTAAAAACAAATTTGCGGCACAACATTTGGAATTAAAATCAAAATCAATTATTAATAAAAAAAATATACATAAGCAAGAATAAAACAAAAAAATGTTAAGGATATTTATATAAAATGTAATTCTGATTTACACAGTTAAATTTAAACTTTTAAACGGAATCTTTTTGTAGTTTCCTGTTGCTACTACCTAATTACGTGTACATACATAATTGTACTTTAAGCCAGTCACTATCAATGACGTAGGATATTTTAATATTATCAATAATATAATGATGAAAGTAATTAAATCAGTTGTATTCAAATTATTTATAATAACAAAAATGAACATTTCAACAATTTAAAAATCTTGTTGTTTTCAATTTATTATCAAATTATTGCTGCGGTTGTTTCTATTTAAATTTAGTTTGAGACAGTGAATATATTTTTAAACATTTGTTAGTACAAATATATGTTCATACATAAATACATAAATACATAAATTATACAAATAATACATATTTCAGGAAAAATAATATGTTCTCAATTGATTTTTAAATACATATATGTTAGCCAAAAAAAAGAAGATATACATATATAAGTAATTATAGTTTTAACGAGGCGTAAGTCTTTTGAGTTAGAAATTGCTGTATTTTTGCTGATGTTCTTTTTCAAGGTTTATTGTCATTTTTACCTTCACTTCACTGCTTTATATTCGAATATATAAAAAAAAAATAATAATAATAAAATATCTTTTTTGTCATTTAATATAAAAAACACACACTGGCATACATACCAACACACGTTTTTACTGTTTTCTTTATAACTTATCAATTATTCATAATAAAATTGATATATTAAATAAAACACGTTGGCGACGTCGTCACCAATGAGTGTATTTGAAGACGAATTGTAGAAAATTGTACAATAAAAGTATAAAAGTTTTGTTTATATTTTAACTGTCACATATAAATGGCATGTCCTTGCACAAGTTTGGCTTAAAACTATTTTCAACATTACCCATAAATTATGTAGAAATTTCAAAAAGAAGCGAAACAAATACACGTGTTGGTAATGCGTTTGAGGAAAAGAGAGTCGCTAAAATTAAATCGAAAAAATAAAAATAAAATGTAGCAAGCAAAAATAGCTTTATTATATGTATTAACTTCTTAATTCTTACAAAAGGGTAAACAAAAAAAACGTCTACTAGAATATATTAAGGTTAACAAACAGCTTTTGGCTTTTGGATGAGCACTGATTAAAGAGGTCCGTAATAATAATTATAAAACTTTTCAGGGAAACCGTAATATGCAATTGCATGATTTTCCTGTGTGGCGTATTGAGACAGAGAACTATTTATGAATTTTGACATCGACATGTTAGTGCATATTTTTGCATATTTTTGCATATTTTACACGTTGCAACATTCGTTTGCATATTTCTGTATTTAAAGCATTTTTACAGGATTTTTTGAGCTTATAGAGCACATTTGACTCTTACTCTTGCATATTTTGATTATTTAAAGCAATTTTTTATTTTTTTCAAATATGTTTTTTTAAACTTTAAAAAAACCTGTATTTGAATTCAACATGTTGCTACATTTCCGTCATCTACAACTTAAATTATGTTTAAGGAAGAATATTCAAAATGTTAACAAGATAACATGATATTAAAACTAAATTTGAAAAAATTATAACTAAAATCGACGGCTAGATGAAGTAAAAACTTTATTTAGATCTAACAGACAACCGTGCTTTTTTTGAAAATCTGAGTCAATATTTTATTGTCTATTGCCACAACAATTACCAATAAAAATCCTGTATTATCTTATGATATTGAATTGTTTAATAAAAACCCCTATTTTTTCCCCAAATAAAGCGATTAATGTTAAAATGCAAAATGGTTTCTTTGTTTAAAAATGAAAATAAACCTCTTTTAATTCACATAAAAAATCTGGCCGGTTAATTTATTTAAAAAATGTAAAATACGCAAAATCGTAAAAGTTTTTAATAAGAAAAAACCCGGCTTTCGGGTCTTGAACACTCTATTAAACATATTTTGCATGTGACTGTATTAAAATCTTTCTGGGTGTTTGGCCTCATAAACCCTAAACACTTATTTTCTCATGCTACTCACGCTAAGTCGTTGCTAACACTTACGTACATACATTTGCACACATTTACGGAATTTATTAAATGTGTGAAGGTTTTTATACCTTTCACCACAAGTGGCAATGTTTTATATTGGTTTCTCATTCTGTTTGTAAATTTTATAATATTCTTTTAAAAAAAATTTTAGGTAAAACTTCTTAGATTGAAAGGGTTTTTTTGTTTCACTCATAAAATATATTATCTTTTAGATTATTCAAACATTTTTATCTGTTTTAGTTTCATAAAGTATTAAAACTTAAGCAGGATATTTTTCATAATAAAATTTCATTAAAATAAAGTGAATTAAAAATTTCTCTGTTTTAAATAAATATGCAGTACTTTTTTAAAATCTTTTTGAAAGTTAATTATGAAAATTTAATATATCCTGTTTTGTTGTTGTAGTTGCTGTGCTACTTTAGTTGTAGTTTACTGAATAACCAGCGGAAATGTACCTCTACAAAAGCAAAAAAAAAAAATAATAATAATAAAACAAAAGAAGCAACAAAAAACTAAAGAAATAAAAAAAAACAAACATAATTTGTTACTCGTAATGTGAACAGCACTTTATAAAACACAAAATTGAATCTTGACAGAAAAATGTTAGCACTCGATAGTCACACATACAAATTAATTAAAAGACGTTAATTTTAAAAATTAATAAATGTTATTAAAGTATGTGTATAAGTGTGTAATTAAAAAAAATTGTTTAAATACGAAAATTACAACAGAAAAACTTAGAGAAATGATGTCGTACGTAAATACATAAAACGCACAAATAAGTTCGTACGTAACTTGACATTGACATTTATCGCCTCATCTTATAATTTAATTAATAAAAAAGAGTTTATAAACGTACATACACATACACATACACACACACACACACACACACAATGGTTAAACGTTGGAAAAGTGTTGTGTTCAAATTAAAACGCAGGTATGTACATTTTTAATTGTAGCTTAACTTGTCTATGAGAGTGTATTAAGTTTACTTTTGATTCTGTATAAAACATATGCAACAAATATGAATTTAATTAAATTTAAAACCATTTAAACTACTACAGTTTGGGAACATTTCATATTAGTATTATTATTTTTAAGCATTTTAAAAATTCATTAAAATAACTTAAAGAATTGTTTTAACTTATTGTTGATAAGATTATTTACACAGGCAGTCGAAGTCAAACCCCGTTGAACTAGAGTACATTTTTTTAATAGTTTGAGTTGCCCTGAATTCGAATCTGATTGACTTTTTTTTAAACTTTAGGTCAAGAGGAAACGTCTGAACTGAAAGTTACGTTTAAAATTTAATTTAAAATAATAATAAAAATTATAAAAATGTTGTTTATTAACGATTATTTTTTTTTTATTTTCTATTTTAGTTTGGCATTAAAAAATTCAGAAGACAATGCACCTACAAAACGTGATCCTGCTAGTTCTGATTTACTATTAGATGGAGAACAGTACGTTTGAATTATTTTATCAAACAAAACTTGGAATAAACAATTGCTTTTTTTAATTTCAGGCCATCGTTGGAGGAAATCCGCAGTTGGGGCCATAGTTTTGATAAACTAATGAAAAGTCAAAGTTAGTAGAAATATGTAATTGTTGTTTTATTATAACATTATTTAAAAAAGCATCAAACTGACACCTGAGACCAAACTCTTGCGATCGAAGCTTTCCTTGAATTTGCGAGTTTACCATGCTTTTGGCATAGGGGTTCTGAAAAGAATTATTTTAATTTTGATCGCAATGGGATACAAGAATTTAGCCCTTAGATTATTCTCTTATTGATTTCATATCTCTGCTCAAATATGTACATATGTACAACGAACAAAGTTATTTTAAAAACTTTTCAAAATTTGTTAACATTTTCGATATGATCCTTTTTTGGAAAGTATGTTTCTCTTTATTAACACTGGCCGTATTATACACATTTGTAAATATGTATGTATGTATTCATTTTTATACCCTTCACTACGGGTGGCAAGGGTACACATACATATATACATATAAATATATGTAGTTAAGTTTGTCATTTCATTTGTAATTTATATAATATTAATTTGCGATCCCATAAAGTATATATATTCCGGATCCATTAGATAGGGAAGTCGATTTAGCCATGTCCCTATGCTCAAATCAACTTTTCTCAGCCCCTCCCTCCGGAACTGTTTATAATTTTAAAAGATCAGAAATATCCCAAAATTGACAAATAAACGACTGAGTGACAAATTTTAATTAAAAGCTCTTAATAAGGCTGCCTACAAATTTTGTAGTTTTTTTTGGAAACTCTTATACAATTTTAAAATATTCTAATTAAGATTTTGTCAATAAATAATACAAACTTACAAATATAGATAATTTAAAAATTTGTTGGTATTTTATCTAAAAGGTGGCCGTAAAGTCTTTAGGGATTTTCTGCGCAGTGAGTTTAGTGAGGAAAACATACTTTTCTGGTTGGCCTGTGAAGATTTAAAAAATGAAATGAGCGCTGAAGCAGTTGAGGAAAAGGCTCGTCTTATTTATGAAGATTATATATCAATATTGTCACCCCGCGAAGTATCGCTAGATGCCAGAGTACGTGAAATAGTTAATCGCAATATGGTTGAACCAACATCGCACACATTTGACGAGGCTCAAATACAAATTTATACACTAATGCTCAGAGACTCATATCCAAGGTAATTTTAGAAATAAATATACATATTAATATATTTTCATCTCATTTAAAATTTCATATTTTGCAAATACTTTTATTACAGATTTATAAATTCCCAAAAGTATAAAACACTCGCTCAACTTCAAGACGGCTTATCTGCATCGGGCTCCACAGCAGATAGTCCAACCTAAATGTTGCTGGAGACATTTGGAGAAATGCTGGATATAAATATGGGAATCAATTTTACTTTACATGATCCACAAGGTTGTTGTTGCTTTCATAACAGCATTTTATAAATTTTCGACAGGCCCAACATTAAGTCTACACCTGCAACTGCACTTGCAACTACAACTACAACTGCTACTGCACCTGCACCCCCATAGCCGAAAAGAATAAAAGTTAAAAGTTTAAAATAAAAACTCTTAATTATTAAGACGAAGAGTTTGTCAGCAGGAGTTAAATAAAACACAGCATAACTAAATCACAATTAGAGCAATATTTCCAACATATTTTTTAATTCGTTTTTTAAATTTGAAAAAAAAAAAACATTTTTTTATATTGAATTGATCAGTCTAGAACAAAAGAAAGGAAAAAAAACAAAAAAATTGATGACATTAGATTTATAAGCGCAACAATCGTATTATGCATTTTAAATGTTAAAATAAAATTAAAAAAGAAAACAAAACCCAAAACAAAAATATTAATATAGTTTTTATAAACTGCTTTTATAAACATTACAAAAAATTGTTTCTTTCCCTAAATATAATAAACAATGTTTTATTTTATTATTAAGTTTTTATTGTTATTATATGTTTTAAAAAATTTCTGTTTTAGCTATTGAAATTCTAGTCAAGTTATTCAAATTTATTAATATTAATTAAATTAAAAAAAAAAAACATTATTAATAATTCAAGCTTTAACTGTTTCTCTCTTGGTTTTTTTGTATCTTGTTTTATAATTTAAAGTACTTTTTACTCTTTTAAGGAAAAACTAAATAAAGAAACAAATAAAATAAAATTTTTATTAATTAATTAGTCATACTTACCAAAATAAGTTAAAGAAAAATTAAACAAATAAATTATTATAATAATATAAATATAATAAAAAAGATTTCAAAAAATAATGCTATAAAAACATAAAACTTAATAATTTAATAATTAAATAACTCTAATGAAATGGTTAAAAACAACCAAAAACAAAAAGAACAAATTACACGAGTATTTAGCGTTTAAGAATTTTTCTTTATAAAAACCAAACTTATTAAGTCAACTTATAAGAAGAGAAAATCTTTAAATCTCAAAATCATACCCAATAACTACAAACCAAAAACTACACTGACAAAAAACGAAAAATATTTATAAATATTAATATTAATATAATATATAATAAATAAATAAAAAGAAACTGTTTTAAGTTTAATATCGATAATAAAGTGTTCATTTTTATTCTAAAGTCCTAAATATTTTAGTTTTTAATTAAAAAAACAACAACAATAAATATAGAAAAAGCTGCTGCTACCCAGCAAACACACGGACAAACGTTTGAAATATGATGATGGTTTTAACTAGAGTATTAAAAAATCTATTTTTTTAGAAAATCGGCTGCTACTTTAAAACAAAAACTTGGTTTCTAAATGGTTTTTATACAAAAAAAAAACTTTTAATTATATTCGGCCATAATGTATGAAATTTTAGTTAGGTATGTTACATACCATCGGAACGGTTAATTTGTCTAGTTTTTCAGTATAGCTTTCATTTTCAAGCTTTTAGAAACACTCGCACACAAATAGGAAAAAAATTCAAAATAGTGCATAAATACTTATAAAATAAAATATAAAATATTTTTTTTTCATAGATATCCCACTTGCGACTACAAAGGTCTTAAAGGAAATGTTCTAAGCTTTCTTTTGATCAAAAAAAAAAAAAAAAAAAAAAAAAGCGCCCATTTTAAAAAAAAAATGTAAAAAAATGTTTAAAAAATTTTTTATTTTTTTAAAAAAAATTTTTTGAAAAGATTGAAAAAATATCTATCTAAACTACTTTGGACAAATTTTGCTAAGAGCAATAGGTAATAAGTTACATGGAGCAGAAAAAACACCTAGTTGGCCAAAAGGCCCAACTTTGACCCCTTCTAACTCAGAGAGTTCTCGACCGATCTTGTTGAAAAATTGTCTCCAAGCTACTATTCAATAACACTTCTATGGTGCAAATTTCATCCCGATCGGAAGACATCGATTTCAAAAGTTGGTCCACTTGAGGTGAAATGACCCATATATGTATATGTCTGTATTAATGTATATGTAGAATATACCTTCTCAACTACATATGAATGCTATAGACATATAAGATTGGGTACAGTCAATATAGCTGCAAAATATAAACGATAAACATCGCAATATTTTAATTTGTAGATAAACGAAAAATTTTCAAATAAATATAACAAAAACTAGATACTCGTACAGTTATAATTAACATGTCTGTATAGTTTTAATTCAATTTAAGCCAGATGTAATAAGCTGATGTATGAATGTATGTATCATATGTACATACAACATATCGCACACCCAGTTCAAAAGTGACACAACTCAAAATTTTTAATTTTTCAGATATCGAAATAAACTGTTTTTGATGTAAATAAAAATGGTTAAAAACAAAAACGTTAGACCATTGAATTCGAATTAAAACTATTTAGCACTTAGCGTAGGATCTATTACCATTATATTTTCAGACACAACTAAAAATAAATCACTTTTATGAATTGCAACTTTATACCAATTGAAACATAATGAAAAACATAACTGTTTTTTAGCAACAGTTAACAACAAAAAAATACACAGATTTTTTTCTTATAGATAAACAAGTGTATTGTGCTTAGTTTAAGCATATAAACTGGAAAAATGAAAATTTTGAGTTGTGTCACTTTTGAACTGGGTGTACGATATGAATTTTAGATCGTTTTCCAAAATTATTTCTGTTTTAACAACCAGACACACACACACACACACACACAAATAAATGCATATTGAAATAATATTTAGGTTTAAAAATGCCAATCACTGCCAATTCACACTCACACACACAAACACCTTCTTAGTGATCCT
>NDXZ01003659.1:44563-54978 GCA_003055125.1 Paykullia maculata | reverse complement strand
TTTTTTTTTTTTTGTATAAAGTTATGAGTTTCTGTGTTTGTTTTTATACTGCCAAACTATTAATGAAATTAGGGATCTTTGAAATGGTTTAGGGAATTTAGAACTGAAGTGAAGGGGAGAATAGAAAGGGTGTCTATACAAAAACTTACCGCATTCAAAAGGCCGATGGTGGTGGGTGGCACAACATGCAGGGGGGTATAAACGTCTTCATTTTCTTGTCTCACATACAGCATTACACGTTCACTGGTGGGTGGTGTCATGCGGCCACGTTTCAAGGCAGGACCGAATTCGCTCATGGCTAAACTTTGATCCAAAATGTGATCCTTTTTGTCACTATTGTATCGGGAGAGGAAGAAGAAAACGTTAAGAAAAAAGTTTGATTTATTAGTTGACATTTTAAGGTGATGGGAAATTTTTTAAAATATTTCTTTGGTTGATTTTTACAATATACTCACGTCTGCATGTCGGGCGGAAAGTGATTGTGAAATTTCAATGTTGGTGTGGCTACCTTTTGTCCATGCAAGAGGAATGGTGAGGCACCTTTTAAATCTGGCGCTCCATCAGACTCATGGCCATAGAAGCCCTGCGAATAATTACCAAACGTATTCTTATTATATTGATACACGTCATGATATTGTGTGGTTAGATGTTGTGGAGAAGTTGTATTGGTAGTAGTAGTAGTAGTAGTATGATATGATGGTTGTATTATAACAGATGTTGTGGAGGAAGTAGTAGTAGTAGTAGTTGTAGCAGACAATGTACTAGTACTAGTAGTATTTGAATGCATTGGTATTCTTACCTTATCCAAATCGTCGGCTGGCGAAAATAGTACCGGCGGCTTGGTAAGATCTTGCATTGTATAAAATTCTGAACGATCTGTAACCGGATGATAAAGTTCATCTAATTTTTTGCGTCCCGTAGCGGTCATTTTACGTTTAGCAGCACGACGTTCCTCGTCACGGGTCTTACGTTCGGCACCCTGAAAATAAACAAACACGTACACAGAAAAAGAAACGTAAATACATTATTGGTTTTAGTTCAATTAAAAGTGCACATTCAAATATTTTTACGTTTAGTGTAAAATTTCTTAACAAGTTACTTTTTTAATAGGTTTGATTTGTAAAGTTTTCATTTTTAGTTAATATTGTTTATTTTAGTTTTTAGATAAAATATGAGTTGATATATAACTAAAGGGTCCGCCATCTAACGTTTTTTTTTTCAACTAGTGCTTATTTCGTGAACACTTAGCTCATGTCTGATTTGACAGATAATTAGTTTTATCCTTCCGCTGAACGAATATGGTTGTGTATACGCTTGAACAACGCTGGGAAATATTGCGACATTACTTTGAAAATCATGGTAATGTTGCAGAATGTGTGCGAAAATTGCGTACGGATTTTGGAAGAAGAGAAGCACCGTCAGCTCCGTATGTTCGTTTTCGTGAGCTGATGTCGTTTGGCCACCTCGGAGCTGCGATTTGACACCGTAGGACTATTATTTGTGGGGTACCGTCAAAGATAAGTGTTACGCCAACAAGCCAGAGACAATTGACGCTTTAAAGGATAATATTCGTGAAGGCATTGGTGAAATACAGCTGCACACAATCGATAATGTGCTTAAAAATTGGACCGATCGTGTATGGCCAGCCGGGGCAGCCAGCCGGGGCAGCCATTTGAATGAAATTATTTTCCATTATTAACCGGAAGGATTGTACTTTCAAATAAAAAAAGAAATTTGAGAAAATATTTAGTATTTTTTTTTACAGCATTTTCAAAAAAAAAGAAGTTATTTGGCGGACCCTTTATAAGAGAGATAATGAAAATAAATTCAGTTTAATAAATATATTTAAAATAAATTATAATTAACGACAGGTGGCTCTTTAGTCAAAAAACATTATTATTTTATTGAGAGCAAACAAAATATTTCGCTTCCATGCGATTCTTACGAGAAATTATCTTTACAAAAATAAAGCAATGGAGGATAAACAAATCCCGATATTTTCAAAAGACAGAGTGTTCAGTGTTCAGTATTCAGTCTTTAACTTATGCGGACTATTTTTGTATTTGAGAAAACGATATTGAAAAAGTGTCCAATTGCGTACTATCAAGTTTGCTTCTTAGGTCTTTTGTTTTTATGGTTCATCTTTGTCCTGCACTTTATCAATGTTTTTAATAGTCTTTTGACAAATGTTTTATATAAATCAACATCATAATTGTTCGTCTGATCAAGTTGTAATAGAAGATTTACTCCTACTCTTTTTAAGGTGGATTTTTTGCATCACCAAACCTTCTCTTTAAAAATGAATTTTTTTTACGTTTTCTTTTCTTTTTTGTTATTTCTTTAAAATCCTTTATAATTAGATAAGTTTCAGTGCTTTTAACATTTATGCCGTTGGACACATCACACTAGTTTTATCAGGCGGAAATGTACAAGTGAAATCATTTATTTGCAACATCTACAACACAGTAACAGACATCTGTTTTAGGATGTGCCATTTACATTACAATTAAATATAATTACAACAACAGCAACAACAATGAAACTAAAAATTACGCGAATGTTGGTTTCTATTTAGAGAAAAACCAAAAGGAAGCAAATATACACACAAAAAAGAGATGATCATAATGAAAATATAAAAAATTACATGTGAAGGAAGGAAGAAACAAAAACGAGAGCAATCTAATCCATCTGCATAACGCCACAATAAATCTTGGTTGCATTAAAGCATTATACACTATTTGAGATGTTTATTAGCCAAAGAATACAACAACAACAACAACAACAACAAGTGTAGCAAAGATGGCTTAAGACATTTGAACGGACAAACGGTTGCTTGCAAATGTTACAGATGACATGCCAACAATTATTAGTTGCTTCTTTTTTCGTTCTTTTTTTTTTCTTTTTTTTTTCTTTTGCTTATTCCTTTTGAATTCCAGCGACTGGCCGCCTCACGTGTAAGCTTATCATTAAAAATTTCCAATGCTTTAAGAGCTCTGGCAATCATAATTTCTTGAATACTTATGAAAGAGCTAAATTTATTGCAGCTGGCAAAAAAAAAAAAGATTTCAGTTTCTTTTTCTCTACATTTCTTCCACCTTGATGCAATATACTTATGCATGTTTGTGAATATCAGTTTTTGTTTCACCTCATATAAATCTAGCCAACACCAACGCCTAAGTCATTATTTCTTTATGGCAGTAAACGGAAATTTCTTACAAATTATTTCTAGCTCTAATAATAACACATAAAGAATTGCTAATCAAGCGTTTAAAAGAGTCGACGACTTCGTTATAGACGTCCAAAATAACTTGTCCGTGTATCAAGACAATACAAACTATTAGATGACTTTTTTTTGTTTTGTTTTTGTTTTTGACTCGCTTCTAATAAAGATAATAATAAAGAATTTTTTGTGTTTTAAAAAAGGATCACTTTTTATTTTTGATCTCCAGTTTTTTTATTTCTCTTACTTAAAGCAAGTGTGAATTTTGTTAAGTAGAAAGCGTAAAGTTAAAAAAAAACAAGGCAAGAGAAAATTTATGTTATACTTCACAAGCTATAAATTTTCCAGATAAAATACATATTTTAGATATTTTATAGCTAAACAATTGATGTAATGCGGCAGGAAACAAATCTCCTTCATTTTCCATGTACATGACAAGTGTATGCATGTGATGTGTATGTGTGTCTGTATGTATGTGTGTGGATATTTATTATATGTACCTCAATGTATGTATGCTCGAATGTAAGTTAACGGTAAACATGCTAATACTGCTACTATCTTTAAAATATCGTTAAGAAGAAGAGAAAATAAGCAAGATTTCATTTAAGCTACGGAAGCTTTAGTTAATCCAGCCATACATCCGCCTTGCAGTTAGAGTTTTTCATTAAAAAATTCAAAAAAAAATTGTTTTGTGATTTTGAGGGACAACATTTGCCAGCAAACCTGATTTCCCAGTTTTCCATTTTTTATTTGTAAAATGTTTTAATTAAAACTGTTTTCAATTACATAATTAAAAACTTTTGTTGAACACAGGGTATCTACACGAGCTAATTATTGGTCATGATAAACGTCAAACTTCACATTAAACACACTGTTAAGTGGGTTAAATACGACTTTATTTATAACTAATGGACAGAGTTCTAGAAATAAAATCTTAACAAATCATTATATCATAAGAGTATAAATTTCTGGGATCCCAAATCCCGGAATATAAAAAAAGATACGTGAAAATAAGAACTCTACTCGTACATAACTACATGCATATGTACGTAAGTTTTTTATTGTTGTTGTAGTTTTCATTGTTACAATTTGTGTTTAATGTCTGCGAAATTTGAACATTTGGAATTTACAGTCTCATGCAATCGAGAACGATCGGGAGTAGTAAATGATCTGACACGCATCTTTTATTTTTTACTTAACATTTTTTATATCGACTTATATACAAACGTACATACATATGTACCTTCATGAACAATGGTTTGCTTTAATTTCGATTTTCAATGAAAACTGTTGTTGCTGTTTGTTTTGCTGTGTGGTAGAGTAAGATTTAATATCGCATTGCATGTGCGTATGATATGTGTTTGTGTTATTTAACTATCTAAAGCTATAAATTTCAAAATGTTAAAGAATATTGAAAACAGATTATATGCATCAGATATACTACATACATCCACACATACATACATACATTAATAGATACGTTCATACACCACTAAATGTAAATTATATTCGCAATAGAACTAAAATAGTTGTTTAACTTTGATCTTAAAAGATGTTTAAAAGACACATGTAGAGAACTGGAGAGCTTAATAAAATATTCAAATCGAATAATTCATTATTAACAAATGAGACATACATTTTACCGAAAATGTTAAACTTTCTTTGTAAATATTTCTATAAAAAGTTTTAAGTTTTCTAAAAACATTGTTAAAATGTATTCCGCACAATATACAGCCTATAATGAACAATATTTATTGTAATTTACTGCAAATTGCATTTATTACTCAATAATTTATTAAACATTTTTTTCTGCTTAAATATTCTTCATAACAATCATTAATAGCGTCAACGTCATAATTTTTAATTAAAAAACTTAAAAATCTTACATAAATTTATAAACAATATACAAGACATTATTGCTCTCATCAAATTAACATGAACTCTTTGGCTTAAAAAGTATTAACTATGATTTCAGCAGCAATAACTGCAGGCTTATGCTGTTCATGAATGTGTGTGAGGCAGTATTTCTTATTGCTTTTATGTGTTTATGTAAAAAACAAAGCGGCAAATTGCACAAAACTAAAAAAAAAAATATTTAAGCCTCCCAGAGGTCTATAAACTTTAAGATTTGCGTAATTTTTTATTATAAAACATAAGCCACTAAATAATTTCTATGTATTACAACAATCTCTTACGCCAATGCTAACGCATATTTTTGCGCAGATATCACATACGAATAGTATATTTTGCAAGAATGGGCCAATATAATTCCTACTAATCATTGCATCACAACGCTCTGATATTTAGAAGCTCAGAAATACCAATACTCTAAACTAAAATCGAACATCTAAAATAGTGGTCTGCGATTAAAGAGGTCTATTTGATAATTATTCAAGAAAATAATAAACCTTCTGCGTAAGGAATGAAAAAAAATTAGTTGACAAACTCTATTTGCATGGGGAGCCTTAGAAAAACGAAAAAATAAAAAAACCGAAAAAAAACAGCCATAGCCAGAGAATTTGCACAAACTGATTACGAAGCTTTAAACAAGGAAGTGAGATGGTAAAATATTAAAGGGGCTCGAGAAGCAGAAACAGAAACTAAAAGCTTTTATATGAATGCAGCAAATGTATCACATCCTGAAGTGAACACATCCATCCCATTAGGGCCATCGGTGGAAATATCTCAACTGCTAATTCGGATTAGTGAGCTCGTACATTTTGCTGAACTTTTTTTAAGAATTATTTCGATATCGAACCACAAACAAATCATATCAAGGGCCAAATTCTCGCATTCGATAATGGTCGAAATTTTACTTGAATGTGCGAGTTTTTTTTCTTTGCTTTAGGAATAGGAATTCTAATTCGAATAATAGGAATTTGAATTTCGAACAAATGTATTGCCCCAGCTTCTACGTAGTTAAGATAGTGACAGTTTAACTAGGAAATGTGGCAAAGCTGTTGGTATTGACAACAACTTTAAAATTGACTTAAACTGTTATCCCAAATATTATATATGTAAGTTGCTTTGCGATATATGGAAGACTAAAATATTTCCCATTGACTGGTTGCAGGGTATTGTAGTAACAATATCTGAAACACGATCGCTAAGTGACTGCAATAACTAGAGATGAATAATCATTCTATGCAGGGCACTTAAAATCTTCTGCAAAACTTTTTGAATTGGATAGAAATTGAGGTTAATGAGTCTTTGGACGTCAGTAACATCATAAATCGATCATATTGCTACTGTCCGCAAGAATCTCAGCACCTTGCCTTTTTTGACTTAGAAGAAGTATTCGATCATATAAAGTATCAAAATATATGGGATGCTCCTAAAAGGACAAGTGAGGCATGGCAGTCAACTCTCTTTACATTTAATGCCCTCTGCTGTTTCACATTGTCGTTCATTGACGGAATTTTGCTTTCTACAACTAACAACGGTGGAATGTCTTAATGACCTTGTGAACGTTGACGATATTATCATGCTATTCAAACGACAGAATAACAAGCAAATCAAAATGGAAGACGTAGTCAAAACAGCTAGCCATTCCTGACTAAAGACTAATGCTTACACAATCAAGGCTATAAGTTGTTATATTACATACGCATGGATTGTTTTAATTATGCCAGTCAATGAGAAGTCTTTTTCTGAAATCCCCAAGGAAAAAGAAGGCGCTGTATACCACGAGGTAAATAGAAACGAAGCTTTAGGGATGACCTAAACTTACATCCAGAAACATTTTCATGGTCAATCTACTCCAAATAGAAATTGTTGAAATAATTTTGTATTGGCTTCTTTTATTTGTTTGGTTCTGTTTTTAAAGAACGTGTTTTATAAGACATAAATTTACATAATTTTCTTCTCTTAAAAGCCAATTCTGCATTTTTTTTTTTTTTTTGCTTTTCCTGGCAAGACTGTTCATAATAAGGATATGTTTAAGATTTTACTATTGTATTAACTACTCCCCAGAGTGATAATTAAATAAAAAATATTTATCAATTAATGAACAAAAATATCTTTTTGAAGTTGGTACTTCGAATTGGTGCTACCAAATGAGAAAACTTAAACAACAAGATTTCCGCTTAGACATTTGTTTTAATTTATAGTTTCAGAAATTCAAGCGCTGATATCTTTTGTCATTAGTTTGATATTTTATTTAATTCTCTTATTCTCACATACATAAGTTTCTATAACTACATAAATACATATGTATGTATTTTTGTTTATATATATTTTCGTTTCTGCTCCATTTGCTGCTCTGTCTTCTTATCGCCTTAATTGTTTGTATTATGCAGTGCAAGTGGCAGAGTATTTGTATTTTAAAAGCTCTTGATCTTTTTGTGCCAATAAAAATGTAAAATTTATTATGATCGCATCATTAAATGTTACACACATGCATACATACATATGCACATATGTATGTATTTTTCATTAATGCACTACAACTGTCACCGATTTCATTTTATAAATTTTGATCTTTCTTTTACGTATTTAACTACATCTAGGATGCAAAAACTTATTTATAAATTTATCACAGACAAGTTTATTTGTACATTCGTAAGTGTAATAAAGTGTTTTGCTACGGCCGATCATGAAAAGTCAAAAATTAGTTTTCAAATATTTTTTCTTTTTAATTCCAACTTAATGACACCGATTGTTTCCTGTCATTAGTTTTTTTTTTGTGGTAAATTGTCTGATATATGAAAATACAAATAACTATAAAGGAAAGCATCATTAAACAATTACATAAAACACAATAAATTTTTTGTGCCATTAGAGTTATTTTTAGGGTTTATTTCATTATACATACATACATACATACATATATGAATATTCGTACGTAGTTACGTAGGTACATACATAGAAAATTTTCAAAAACTTCCCTTTTTTCTAAAAGTCATTTGGTCATTTTAATAAAACTTCTTTAAAATTTGCCTGATTATAAAAACAAAAGATGGTTGATACATAATATATTGAGCAGCATTTTGAACATTTGGTTGAAAATTTTCCCATCGTTTTATTGTCTCCTCATTTTAAAGAACTTTCTCTGCAGCATATTAAAATGAAATTAATTTTCTAATCGATACAAAACCATAAGTTATTGATTAATTTTATTTTGTTCGAACAATGAACAATTTATTCAAGTGTTTAAGATTAAGTTTCCACAAATCTTGAAGGTAAAAGAAACCCAAGTGAGAAGAGACCTGCAAACGTTGGCAACAGTACTATCACCCATTTATGTTGAATGTGATACTGTGTAATAAAGTGGCTGTTAAATGCTTTTATATTTTAATGGGTGTGGTTTCATTTAATGGTATAGAAAAACAATAATTACAACAACAGCGACAAAGAAAAACAAAAACAAGGAAACAAAAAAATAATCATCGTCGTCATCAACAGTAGCATCAACAAGTGGCATACATTCATTCAATGCATGCTTAATACAATTTTATACTTTCTAAAATAAAATAAAAAAATGACTTAAAAAACTTAAAAATATATATGTACATACATATGTATGTATAACAACGACAACAAAATGCATATATTTTAATAAATTTTATAAGAATTTCAAACTTGAAGATTCAAACATTTTGAGGTCTTAGTTTTGTTCTCCATATTTTTTTTTTTTTTTGGTTTTTTCTTATGGTGCTTTGGGCTCTTTCATTGTACATAATGAAAGCAATAAGTTAATTTGAATTCAATGGAATTTTATAGAATAACATTAAAAACGACAACAACAACATCATAATAAACACTATTACATGAACACAAATTTAATTGATAACATCTGAAGAGCATCGTCATCATCATCACATGGCATCTCATCGCATAACATCAGATCACAACGCATATTTAGCCTCACAACCAAACCATATGATTATTGAGTAGTTTTAAATTATATATCTTATGGAAATTATAAAGACAATCAAAAATATTGAATAAATAAAACTGCAGCGGCAAGAAACATTTAAGTGACTTTGAAACAACTGAAAAATTTGTTGAACAAAAGCCAAATGGCACAAAAAGCTAAGTATGTATGTCTTTTACAAAAGTATCAATTTAATATTAAAAAAAAAAACAAAAATAACTTTTTTTTTGTCATCACAGACCTAAAATTTCTTTGGTTCAACATTATTATTTGACTGGTTGCTTTGTCACTTTTCCATTTTGTTAAAAATAAAACCCAAATAAAAATTTTTTTTAACAAAACATGTTAAAATTCTTTTTTTCATACTCCTTTTTTATTTCACATTGTGAACAAGTGCACTTAATTATTGTTATTGTTGCTGTTATGTAACCCTGAAAAGAATCCTTATAAAGGTTTTACCAAAAAAAAAAAATAAATAAATTAAAATAAATAAATGAAAAAAAAACCTCAACAACAGAAAAGGGTTTTTACACTTCATTTTTCTCAATCGTTATTTATTTATTTTTTATAGGTTACTTGTTGTCGTTCATATCAAAAAGTAAAACAGAAAAAAACAGATAAAAAAAGACCTCATAATGTAAAAATCTTGTATTACTCTGTTTGCGTAACATAACATCAAAAGGAAAAGGGTCCCCTCATCATAAACTCATATATACAAATGCTGTATGTAAGTATGTATGTACATGTGTGTGTTTGTGTGTATGTATACTGATTCTGTGTTATTTAGTTTCTGTTGCTGTTTGGATTTTTTGTATCGATTACACATGTAAAAAGGCTTTGTTACGCAGCATGCGTTATGGAAGTGTGTTGAAGTTAAAAAAGGGCCTGTTGCAAGTTGTTCGCAGCACTCAGTCTGCAATCAACCAAACGACCGAACAACCGTAGCAAGCACATACACACGCACGGCACGCTATAATGAATTGCATTGCCACCACAATGATCTCAATATCAATAACAATATGGAATAACAGCCGCAAACACAAAATTAAGGCGAGCTTTTCTAAAAAAAAAACCAAGAAATCTAATGAAGCATTGAAGCTTCAATAGACACAGCTATTTAATAACCTGCAATAAATAACATACATACATATATACACACATTGATGCATACAAAAGTTGCTTAAAAAATGAAATTAATGACGCACAACGAAACAAATGGGTTACAAGTGGTTTTAAGAGCATTTTATACATATGTACGTCACCTTGAAGGGAAATTTGTTGAAACTAAATATTCAATGCGACTTTGAACTTGAACAGTAT
>NDXZ01003659.1:33706-44511 GCA_003055125.1 Paykullia maculata | reverse complement strand
GAAGTTTTTGGGTTAAAGGTTGCAGAAGGTTTTTGGTGATAATTTACAAATAAAAGACTTAGAACACAAACTTTAAAAAAATGTTTCAACAAAAAATCGATTATTTGTAGAATTAATAATATGATTCCAAAAATTTTGAATCAGATGGCTTTTTTTGCATTTATTTTTTACCTCTTGCAACAAATGCATTGAAAGCTTTAAATAATGTAAAGGAAACATGTGAGAAGGTTAAAAGCGTTTAAGCTTAAACATATTATATTCTACGTCACAATAAATAAAGAATAAAATTATTTGTGCTAAATTTTTATAATAAGACATAAGTCAGCCAAAGTTTTAATATGTTTTCAACACTTTTATTAGGGTTTAGGTAATCTCGCCTGAAGATATGAATTGTAGGAAAACCTATTCAAAACGCTTAGGTAAGATCAGGAGGAAAACTTTCTATGAATAGAGAGATTTTTATTAGTTTTAAACTTAATTGTTGTGGAATTTTAATTCAAAATTTTTAATTTAAAACAAAAGGGTTCGTTTGTGGATGCAAAAATATTAGAAATTGCAAACTATATTATTAATGTTCACATGAATAAGCAGACAGACAGATACATAAATAAATCAAAGGACGGCCATTACTAATTCGACTTAGAAAGTGATTTCAAGTCGATTAGTATACACAAGGTAGGTTTAGGACATTTTTTCTTCTTTATGCCAGTTATGAACTGCGGCTTCGCAGACTTTACATATTTCTTGGCCTAAATTTAGTTTTATTACATTCTCTGTTTGTTTTTTATGTTGTTGTTGTTGTTGTTGTTATCTAATAATACACAATTAAGAACAAAACAGCATTAGTTTTATTTTTCTTTGAATTCATTTGCTCTTAAAATATAACAGATCAGTGTTAAGTTAATCAAAACGAATCTTAAAGAAGAATAAAAAAATATGTTTTCAACACTTTTTATTATATTTCAATTTTTGAAAACAACATTTTTTTTAAATTTTTAATTAGGAAAACAGAGATGTTGATAAGTTTTTAAATAATTTCATAAGAAAAAAGTAAATAAAAGAAAAGTGTGTTCAATGCAACCTAAGAAAACATTTAAACTTTTGAAAGGCCATCTTTTGTACTTTATTTGGTTTTAAGATGTTTTGGGTTTCTAAAAAAAATCTAATTTTGCAGAATACAAAACTTGACTTTTGACTTAAAATAACTAGACAAAATTGCAATTAAGAGCAAAGATAAAAATAATAATAATAATAAAAAAATAAATTATTTAAAACTTAATACAAAAATTTAAAAAAAAAGTCTCTTTTCATTACTATCGTTTTGGTCAAGTAAAATTGCATGTGAAACCATAGTATTGTGGCGCTGTAGGGTATAGAAAAACATTTTTCTTCTTTAAGCCGACAAAATATTTTTCATCATTTTTGTATCAGCTCAACATAAATAACAAAAAAATATAATTTTTATCGGCTATAATTGCATCAAAACATGTCATGTTGCAGCTTGATTTAATTTTTAATTTATTTTTAAGCTGGAATTTTACTGTCTTTTTGTCATTTGATTGACGCCTTCTTTTTCATATTACGTCACTTGTCACAAAAATTTTAAAGCAACAACAAATAACAAATGACAACGTCGATTGCAAAAGCATTAAACACACAAAAGCTACCAGCTTAAGAAATTTAAAAAGTAATAAAATGAATGCAAAAGACACTTACCTTATCGCAGAAAACTTTAATTTGACAATAGCCTCGATGGAAGACTTGAGCATCTCGAGGATCTTCGAATGTATCAATTTGTACATGTAGAGGTAAACCCTGGGAAAAAACAAAAAGAAAAACTTAATAATTAATAATATGAGCATGATCTACTTTTTTTTGTGAATTTAATTGTAACAATTTCTCGCTGTTCTGCTGGATTTCTTATTCAATAATTGCAATTTATCGTTTAAAGCTACTAAATCAAAAAAGGAAAAAAAAAACTTAAAATTTTTTAAGTATCAATTTCCGTTGTTGTTGTTGGCTTAATATTAAGCAATAAATACTGTCGTTGGCATTTTGTATTTAACTAAAGACAATGTGTGAAATTAAACTTTGAAAATCTTTGCAGTTAGTTTTTAAACTACATTAATCAAATATTTAAGCCACAACCAACCAACAACCAACATAAGCATCTGTTTTTGCATGCAATTTTTAATTATGGTTTTTATTGATGACTTGAAATTATGAAATCAATTAACTTAAGCAGACATATAGTTTTAAGTTAATTAGTATTAATAATTAGAGCCCAAATGCTTACAACTGTTTCAAGTGTTTTTCTTTTCACGAACTTCATATATACATACATACATACATACATACATACATACATACATACATACATACATATACAAAAAACAATAACATGATATAAAAATGTAAATATGTTTGGATATGTGTGTGTATGGTTTGTTTCTATTTATTATATTCTTTTTTGAATTTCTTTTCAATATTAGAGTTCGAAATAAAAATTCTTTTGTATTGAAATTTTAAACAAAGCCAAGAAAGGCAAAGATTTCTTAAAGCTGAGAAAATCGTTTTTTAGTCATTTTTATAGTTAATGCTCATTTTCGGCAGGTAGAATTTTAACAATAAAGGGAAATTTACTTAAAGTAGAAAGAAAACAACAATAACAAAATCAAAATCAAAAAGTCATGCTTTATTGTTTAATTGATTACAACAACACCAACAACAACAACAACAAAAAACTATAAAATTAAGGTCGATTTTTAAATTAAATAGTTGTTGTAGAATGTATAAGTAATCTTTAAGCAGCATAAATATACGAACAAATACAATAAATGTCAACCTAATCTAGTGATTTAAGATGATAAAACCTTTTTAATTCCTATTGTATAGAAAAAAATATGAAGAAAACATTTTTTTAAACTGTATTATTGAATTTAAAAACTCCCTTTGAACATTTTTTTTTCAATTTTGTTAAGATTTTCAAAAACCAACAAAAAAAAAACTTCAAAAAAAGTTTATGGCATAAAAAAATATAGAGAAACACCTGTAGTTTGAATATCAATGTCATTGGGAGTATAATGAAGAAAACAACTGCTAAGAGCTGTTAGTTGGATGGGTTGAAACTTTAAACAACAACAACACAAACAGCCATCATAAATGCATGTAATCTTAATTAAAAAAGAAAAAAAAATACGCTTCGTTACCACAGACGGGCCGGGCCAGACACGCATAAATTTCAATACACTTAAACGAATTGAAACGAAATGACAACAACCGCTTTTTCATTTTTTTTCATCTTTTTTTTTTTGTAATAAATTGATACCCATCCATAGATAAGTATTGAGTTCAATATTTTTCATTATGATTTTTTTTTTTAATAAATTTCACTTTGTATTTACTAAAATGTTACAACAACAAAAACGAAATGGTCTCATTTTTGTCACCTTTAAAAAAAAAATCGAATATATTTTATTTAAGTATTCAAATCTCAAACCATGTCTTCTATGTTTTTGTTTGGTTCGGACTTTACGAACGAGAGATTTGTTTATTATACGAGTACAAGTGTATTCGCTATTTGCATGAGAATATTTTTTTTATTATATTTTTAACATGCAAAAGCGCCCACTTGATAAGTCATTAATAATATTTTTTCCTTTTACTTAATTCTCAATATATTTCATATTTTTCTTTTTTTGCTTTTTTGCAGAAACATGATTAAATTGTCATTTTAAAATGGAGCAAAATCATGCGAAAGACATCACTAAAACACTTAAAGCCTTTTTAACGCGGAATTCCCTAATAAATATTAACAAAATGATATTTTCTTTAGAAAATGTTCATTTTAAATTTTAAAGTCTTAAAATTCTCATTAAATAAATATGGAAAAAAAACAAATTGATTTTGAATCTTAAATATCCGAAACCAAATACAATTATTTTATTTATTGTTGTTGTAAAGTGTTTGTTCTATTAATAAAATTGATTTTTAAAGAAAAAATTTAGACAAGAAAACAGAGATAGTTATGGAACCATTTCTTTTTGCAAGGACGTAATACCTGCATAATATCTGGCGATGTTGGCAGCCTCAACATCAGCATTGGACTTTTTAGTCTTATAAAACACTTGTCTTAAGCCCCCTTATTAGTGAAACCAGAACAAGTGAAATTACTCATGGCCCTATATTGTTGGCAGGAGTAAAAAGAAAGAATATAAATATATACTAGACTGAGAAATAAGTTCTAAAAATACATATGACCCACAAATTTTTTGATGCCTAATTAAGTTGATTATTAACAACTTAAAGTCGGTTCAAAACCACTTCATCTACTCTAATGACCTGAATGTACCAAGATTTTTCTAAGGATAACTTTTAATGAATATCTTTAATAAACAAGTAATAAAAATATTTGCAAAATATCTAGAAGTTGAAAAAACCTTCGTAGACATATTTATTGCTATTTTGAAGAAAAAAATTCTTTCAAACGTATCCTATATATTGTTGGTGCATGTAGGTCGCCAAAATATCTAAGCGCTTTAAAATTTTGATTTCAACATACGCACAGACAGACGAATTTCACTTAATTGAGACCATAATCTTAAAGGATTCAAGTAACAAATACTTTATATAAATAAACATTCGACAAGGAAGGATATAGTGTAGGGCTACATACGGACTGTCTGTTGGTCGTGCGTTGTTTACATGACAGATTGAATTTTTGTTTGTTTGTTTGTTAGTTTGTTTCTTATTTTGTCGTAGTTGCTCTTGTTGTTGCTGTTGGTTTTTGGTATGAAAATAATATATATTGAAAACTTATTAAAATTTCAAGAGCAGATAAAAAATAAAACGCAAACAAATGAAATATCGCTGCAACACTTTTAATGTCGTGTTTAAAGAAAACAGTGGATTTAATTTTTTTCTCCATTCGATATTTGGTATTTGTTGCAGTTCATATATTAACTATGCGTGAAACAAGCTTAAAATGCGCAAACAACAACAAACAAAATTAATAAATAAAAAACAACAACGACAAAAACGTATGTTGTAGAGCACTACTTTACAAACAAACAAGACATTTTATGCTTTTCATGTGCAACACGATGTTAAGGCAAATGTTAAATCGATATTTTATTGACAGATGCGGCAGCAATAATAGCAAAACATGTTTATGCCGTTGTTTCCTTTTTTTCAGCCTCTACTTCTTCTCCTTCATCCACATCATCATCATCAACATCTTCTTCTGTTTCATTTTTAGTTTGACATGTTTGTCCTCTTGCTATGGTCAAAAGCCATTTTTTTATTTTTGTTTAACTTTGTTTTATTAACCAACGCAATAGTTTCGAGATGTACAAAAATAAAAAAAATTAAAAATGCGTGAGATTGTTGAATGAGTTTTTGTTATTATTGCTGTTGTAATTGTTGTTGTTGCTGTTGTTGTGTACTATCTGAACGATTTTGTCCTGAAATAGTAGAAAGCTAAATAAAATTTGTATGTAGTTTAACACTTTGATCAGGTTACAACAGCTACGCCTTTTTGTATCCAGCTTATTTATGGATTTTCCTATAAACCATGAAGCAGAAACAACAAAATACAAACAAACAAACAAAAAATTTAAACAGCAACAAAACAAGACATTTATTATTTATAAAGTTTTTCATGATGATTTATGTTTTGATTAAGATAAAATAAGTTTTTTTTTCTTTTGTATTTTTAAAGAGGAAATGTGTAACAAATTCCAATTTTACATTTAGTAAGAAATAATTAGTTATTGGTCACTACAAAATGTACTTAATATGCCTAAAAAAGATATATATAAAATCATAAAAATATGATGTTTGTTTTCTAAGTCTTTTGTTTTTACAAAAGTTTCAAAATATTCAAATAAATACCTATTTATTTCCTTGTCTTGTGATTTTAAATTTTTGTTTGACAATTAAACGTGGCTTTTGATTTAGATTTTCTCTTTAATTATTTAGTAATGGTTTTCTATGTTTAGTGGCAAAAACAGGCAAATTAAATAAGAAAATATTTAAATTGATTTACTTTATTTGAGTATGTATATAATGGATGATGGACTTACCTTTACACCCTTCTGACTGCTAAAATCTGTACTTAAACATTGCACGGCGATATTTATCTGCAAAAGAGGGAGAGAGAACAATTTTAATTTACAATTTAGAAATAAAAATGATGTAAAATGCAACTTAAGGAAAATCATAAACATAAAACAAAAATAATTATAAAATAAAACAGCAATAAAACTATTAAAATTGAACGAAGAAGAAATTAGGTTTTTTTTTTGGATTTCATTAAAGATCTTCTGTTGTTTTCTCTAATGCAAGAAACAAACGATGGTTATGCAGTTATTTTAGAGCATTTGCCATTGGCTACTAATTCCTTAAAAACACACACTCAATCACTAAATAATAAACAAATAACAACAAAATACCCGTAAAGAAGCATTGTTGTCCATATATACTCGTATTGTAGATGGACACTTTAAAGTTGGCTACTTAAACCATTATGGTGATGGTGATGGTGACGGCAGTTTGAAGTTTGCAGTTGGAGTGCGTTTGCATTTGATGTTAGTTTAAGCTGCTGATGATGTAGTGGCTGCTAATGGTGTAGTTGTTGTTGTTGCAGTTGATTTTTTAAGCAAACATTACAATAAATCACAATATCAAACCAAGAGACGAAGACGACAACATCGAATAAGTAGCCAACAACAAAAAAACTAACATTTAATTTTAATTTAATATCATTGCAACGAGGCATCAACATCATCATTATCATCATTATTGTACACTAACATACATACATACATACATACATACATACATACATACATACATATAAAAACAACAATAGCTACAACAGCAACAATGCACATACATGGGCTTTGACTGCAGCACATTATAAAAGTTGTTAAATAATGTTTTTATTTTTTTTATTTTGCAGCATTTGCTCTGTTGACTGTTGACTGTTGCATTTGTATTTGATTCGATATGATTGTGCGTATGATTGTTTAAATGTTTGTTTTGTTTGTTTTGTTTGGTTATTTTTAATTTTTGTTGTTGTTTCTGTAGAAATGTGTTCAAAACAATTTAGAGAATGTTATTGCAAACGTTTAAAAAAAAACACCATATAAACGTATACAAAAGGGGCAAGCAATTGGAAAATCCATCTTCATCATCATCTACACATTGTTGGTTGAAAAAAAGAATATGTTAACGTACAAGTAAAAACGCATAATCATTTAAAAACAAGCAAAGAAACAAACAGAGTCTAAGCTTTTTACAGGCATTTTAATGGCAAAGTGCAACAACGCAAAAGCCAAGAAACAACCAAAACAGCCACTAGCATTTAATGGGAATTAATTAGCGAACACGGGTTTACCAAATAAAGTTTAGGGCAGGCAGGCAGTCAGTCAGTCAGCCATCCAGTCAGTCTATCAGTCACTCACTATCTTCTTTGACTTTACATGTACGTCATCGTCAACCTACCAGCACAATAACCATCATCTTCATGCAAAAGCTGCCGTAATACAGCAGACATTTAGATGTTTCAAATATTATTGCTTTATGATTTGCTGAGATTTTGCAAGCAGTTAACAAACAAAACAAAAAAAATAATATTAAATAAAAAAAAGCAAAAGAACGTCTTGTATTACTTGGCAGATTACAGTTTATGCCTGAGTATGTGACATTGTTTGTGGTATGGACGTTCGTAATAACCTGTCCAAAGGAGATATAAAGGCAGGCGGGCGTGCACTTACAGTAAGAAAGAAATGGCAATAAACAATTTGCAAATGAATTTCTTCTATTGTGAACAACAACGTTTTAAAACCAAAAGACATTATAACATTTGAAACCTCTAAAACAACACCATAAATGCAATTGGTTAGTAATTTTAAACATTTTCCGTTGAAGTTTTTATTTATTTATTTTTATTTGTAGTCATACAATTTTTATACAATAAGTTAAGCCAAATGAACAAACGCTGACATACACGCACACACACACACACACACACACACACACACACAACAAAGAAATGAATAAAATCTTATTATTTCGACTTTGTTGAAAACCAAGAAAAATTAATTAGCTGCAGACAGAGATTTTATAGCAAAAAGACAACGGACATACGGACAGACACACTGCTAGAAAGGCTAATAGTAAAGAAAAATGAACGGGGTTTAAAAGGGGGTGATTAAGTGTTTTTTATAAAGAAATATACATATTTCCAAAATGGTCATTGGCTTATGATCTATTATGTACATATGTACATTGTACATACGTAAGTATATGTATAAAAAGGTATTTATTATATGCCACTCCTGTACCCAAGTTATCAGCTAGAATTCTTCTAGCTCCACAGGGTGTTAATGTATTTGCTAGATTTGAATAAATTTTTTTTTCTGCATCTATGGTAACAACAGCTTAAAGTTTTATAAATTAAAACACTTGCTGTCAGAAAAAATAAATTCTATAAATACATACATACATACATACATATTTTTGTATTTTAAATATTTTTTGTAAATGGACATAATGAAGGTTCCGATTTGAAAAGTTTGCTTAAGACATTTAAATGTTTCAAAACTTATTCTTCCTTATGGTTAATGTTAACAGCCCTATGCTCTAATGCTTATACAATTGGTTTAAATTTTAAAGCACAAAGCAAAAGATTTTTCCTTATGCTTCTCGATATTTTACTCAATAATGCCAATAGACTTTAGGTTAATTTGAGAATAATAATTACATTAATAAAGAGAGGCATTGCTTCATGATAACTTATGTACATACATATACATATGTAGTATGTATATAATTTCTGACATATTTTTGTTTGCATAACACTGAGAAATTTCCAGTTAATCGGTGCCAACTTTTAACCAAATTAAAATCATATATACTTATGTATATGGCATACCGATTTAAAAAATATAAATTTTTTTAGTTAAATTATTTTATTACCCTTTTGCATACGCATTTAATAAAGTAAATCCCCTCTTACATTTACTTACATCTTACATATTTGGATGTTTTCAAGTTTTCTTGCTTAAACTATTTTGCAACTCTTTACAAAATTAAAAATTTATTTAAAATTTGAAATCAAGTTAATGCATGTATTGTAGAAAATATATGCAAATACACAATACACAAAGGAGTTCGGGCAGCAGATCCTTAAAACAATTGATTTCTGAAACATATTGGGATAGTCAAAATCCGACATTGGTAGAAGTATTAAATGTTTAATCAAACTTATCATGTAAAAGCTTTGTTGCAATGCAACGTATGTCGTTGGTCAAAACCTGTCCTTAGAGGCAGCATTAACTATTTTACAAACATTCTTTTTCCGCAAATTTGGTTTTACGTGACTTGCAAATGGATCTCATTTACATACCAGATGAGACAAATCCTAGAGGCAATTTGACTTCGTGGCACCAGATAGGTCTTACGCCAGTCGTAAGTATAAGCATCGCAAATTTCAAATTCTATACAGCCTGAGGATGTAGTCGCATTTTACTGCGGAATTCAAAAACATGAAGGTACGAAATCATCATAATAATATGGGTATAGAGGGTGCGAATAATCTAACAAAGAAATATTTGACAAATATTTAATGCAAGAATAGTCTGCAATTTAGGCCGTTAAGAAGCAACTATTAGCTACAAATCAGTTTATATAATAATTTAAAAGCATATAAGAAAATTTGACCCAGTCAAAGTCAAGTTCTAACATATAATACCCTTCACAATAATATTGACTGCCGAATTTTTATTGCGATTCCGACCTTCGGCAGTGCAAGGAGATTTGTATTTCTATAAATTTTAGTTAAACAGGTTTATGGGGATTTAAGGTTTTTTCAGATGAGGGTCTTATATGGGGACAAAGGTAGGCAGGTAGTCGGATCAGAGCGAAACTCGTTAATACTTACAAAACAAAATTTTTTTAATGCAAATATTTATAAAACAGTAATTTCCAGACGGTATTTTAAAGTCCAAAACTAACTCTAAGAATAAAAACTGCTTAATAAAATTGGGAATAAGTACAAACTTAGTAACACTAGTATTAATAATATACAAATAATCAGTTAAAAGTAATCACTTGTAATCACTTTTAAGACCAACTAAAATCATTAAAATGTTAACTTCCCTAATTGATTTGTGCTTACTTTTAAGTACAACAATGTATTTATTTGTAATTATTAACAACAACAAAAAAAACTAACAAGTGTCATAATTGACCTGATAGACTCTAACAACAACTAGTAGTCAAAGACAACAACGCTGTTAAGACAACAGGTCTGTCTGAATTAACATTAACAAAATATATTTAAAAAAAATTAATTTTTGTTTTTGTTTTCTATAAATATTTTGTTTTTGTTTTTTTTGCACATTTATACTAAATGTTAATACTTTAATACGTATTTTTGTTGCTATGACTGCCAAACCGAAAACAATGTTGCTATGACTGCCAAACCAAAAACAAATCAAACACGGTCAATAAACATACATATGCATATGTACATACATACATGCAAACATCTGTATCTTTTTTTCCAGTTTGTAAAAATGTTTAAATACAGCTGACATAATCACCATAGAATGCGTTTGTAACAACTGCATTTAAGTGAAACTAAATGTGATTTATTAACAAACTCACAGTTAAAAACAATTTAAAACAATTTTGTTGGTCGCCAGCGTTGGGTTGGTTTAAACGAAAACAGAACAAAAAACAAAAATACAAAAAAATGTTTTTAAAATGGCCACTATTTTATTTGTTGCTGTTTTTTT
>NDXZ01003659.1:0-24127 GCA_003055125.1 Paykullia maculata | reverse complement strand
TTTTTTTTTTTTTTTGATAAATTCATTATTTTTAAATTTATTATCTATAAAAAATTATTTGATTTGTCAAAAGTATATACTTTTAGCTCTGGAACAGTTTTTTTTTTTTGATTTATTTTATTTATTATATTTTTAAATGAAAGTAATGATAACGAAAAAATAGTTAAAGGTTGCCGGCTTATTGCTCACTTAAGCTTAAATAAAATCTTTTTAACTAATTAACACTTTAAAGGCAAAATAAAATATTAAATATGATTTAATGCAGTAATATTTTTATTGTTACACCAATCAAAAGTTATATTTAATAGTGAACGGAATAAATTTTTGCTCGGAAATAAAATATTTAAGAAAATATTTTGGACTAAAAACAAAAACATAAAAATCTATTTTAAGGAATATATTTGTGTTTGATGTATGATCATATGCTGCCAAGTGTTAAACGTAAAATAAAGCTGAACTATAAAATGACACTAAATAATTTAAATATTTTTAAAAATAATTTCTTAAAATCTTTTTAATGATTAAAGGATGCAATAAATTATTTAAAAATAAATTAAATTAAATTTGACTTACATTTTTGGTATTTGTATTTTATCAGCATCATTTTGGCGTCCAAAATCGTGCCATGGCCTAGACCGTGTAGCACTTCCATTAGCACTGGTGCCACCTAACGAGGTAGTGGGACTATTTTGACCACCATGAACGCTGACAGCACCCCGTTGTATGCTGTTTACAGATACTGGAATACCACCATTATTATCCAGCAATGAACCAGGCTGACACAGTTCCGTATAATCGAACGACTAAAACAAGACAAAACACACAAATAAACATTAGTTAGAAGATAAAATAAAATAACAACAACAACGAAAAATTGTATTTAAATTAATATTTGAAATTAAAATAATACCCAAAATTAATTATTAGGACGCTACACGCACTCACATTTAACCAGTTTTGTTAATTTAAGAAAAAGAAAATATAATACAAAAATAAATATCAGATATCAATTGAATAAATATATTTTTATAAATAACAATGTATTTATAAGGTTCTCGCAAGCTGAAACAAGAAAACAATCAACTCTGTAAAAACACATCATTCACATTCACCCTTAACGATCTTGAGTTCGACGCGCTGACTTTGTTTTGCATCAACAGTTTGTTTGAGGGTGAAAGGGCGAATGAACGAACGGTGCTTGGAATTTATTAAAAAGAATAGTTTTGCAATTTACAAACAACTTACCTGTTGTATATTATTTTGATCTCGGGGTGTTATAGCATCTGCTCCTATACCGGAATCCGGACTAGGCAAGTCGACTGTCAGGCCAGCAGCGGTCACTGTTTTGGCATAGATGGGGGTGCCGCCGTTATTTTTGTTGACATTTGCCGACGGGTGGGGAGGTGGTGCATTACTGTTAGTGGTTGTGGTAGTGAAGCGTCCTTCGTAAGTGGTGCCCGGCTGAGGGCCCACACTGTCACCGTATACATTGCGGGTGGGTGCATAACCTTGGCCATCTGTTGTCGTAAAATATTCACGGTAGTAGGGTTCCGAAATAAATGTGGAAGTTGGGGCTGTTGTTAAGCGACTAGTTGCATACATGCCATAACCATCAGTTCCAATGTAAGGGCCAGGGCTGGGACTTTGCGTATTCACATTGTTGCAAGGCCCAACCGCTGAGTTTTGATGCGGACCCTAATTGCCAACATAAAAATAATGATAAACATAAAACATTAGAGCCGTGTTTAAGATATTTGATAAGTGTTTTTTTTTATTATAGTTTTTGTTGTCATTGAGGGTGTTAATCCGCTTAAAAAAGTTCTTGCCATTCCAACAAGAAAAATCACAATATTGTTTTGTGTGTGTGGATATTTTTACATAAGTTTGTTTTATATTGTTATTGTTGTTTTTTTTAACTTAAGTCTGCGGAGGAGTGTATTTAATGTTCATTCAATCTTGCTGGCCGGATTGACTGGATGCTTGGTTTGTTGGCTGGTTGTCGTGTGTGAGGAACGTGTTCTTTTTTGTATTTTTGTTTTTTGTTTGGTTTCTTTTCTTTTTTTTTTATTTATTATTTTCTTTACATTTGAAAAGATTCTGGTTTAGTTAATACTGGCGCTAAACCGTTGTTGGATTTTTTGTTAACAGTCTTCTTCTTCTTTTTTTTCTTCTTATTTTTTTATATTTTGCCCCGCTTAAACGGAAAAAACATACTGAATTGGTTTTGCTTGTTTATTGTCTGTGAGTGTATTTATTTGTATTGTATGCATGTTAACGGTTTAACCTGTTCCTATAACTACAACACATACAATAAAATGCGACTTAAAATACTAAAAACTGCCTACCGCAAAAGGAAATATATCTGACACCACATGTCATGAAAGTGAAAACATAAAACATAGCAACAACAACAAAAACAAATACAGTTTTAAACAAGTCCATAAGAACATGTCTTAAGTCATTTGTAGTCGATGCAGTCTGTATTAAGAGGATTTCAATGATGCTTTAATTTGATTGCATGTTTTTAATGTTTTTGTTTTAATTGAAAAACTTACCTGCAGATAAATTTGAGTGCTGCCACCGGCAGCGTACATGGCTTCTGTATGATTTGTTGGACTTCCTGGACTAAGTGGCGGCTCTTTAATATGTATTTGTGTGGGCGATGGGGATTGTTGTAATACAATAACCTGTAGGAAATGTTGGAGCAATTTATAGAGATTTTACGATAAGGCCAAATTAGCTTTTATTTATTTTTCTTTTAACAAAAACAAATCTTAGAATTTTCTTAACAAAAAAACTGAATGGCTGAATGAATTTTTTGTAAAAATACTTTTAGAGCAAATCATTTTTTTTCGTAATTGCTTTAAGTTTTTAACTATATTTTAATTTATTTATTTTATGATATAATTTAAAATTGTTTTAAATTAGAATTTTAAATGTTTTTTGACCAACTTTTTATTTGTTTTAAGACAAATAAATTTTATTTTATTCTGGCTCAAGTTCATTTTTTTTTTAATTTCTAAAGGTAGGATCACATGATTGCCGTAATGCACCAATTTCCGCCATTTTTTGTATCGCCATTTGTGATTGCACAATAAATTGGTACAAATGGCAATCGCGGACAATATTGTGCTTGTTTTAACCAATCAAATACAACCCTGATGCGGCAACCGTGTGAGCACTTTAAATACAACCGCGCGACAATCAAAATGTCAAAAGTGTACCAATATTTATTATGCTCTTTAGCGGCAATCAAAGTTAACAATACGCGCCAATAAGTTCATTTTTTCCGTGATTATTTTTGTAAACAAGTAAAGAAGTTTGCCTTTATTTCAAAATTATATTTCTATACAACAAAAAATACAGTATTTTTCAATTATGTTTATGTGTATTTACTTATGTAGGTGCAATTTTAACATTTATTGTGTTCTTACCGCTCAGTTAAGCTTTGCGTATCCCCCAGCATATCTTTTTTACCTTATTGTGTGATCCCATTTGTTTTTAATAAATTAAAAACAAAAATAGCAGCCGCTAACTTCGTTTTACTTTTTTATACACCAAAACAAACAAAAACTAAAGTCAAACTAGTAAGAGCGCCATATTTGGCTATGCCGAATCTTATATACCCTTTACTACGTTTTCTATGTGTGTATATTAGTAAATTTTTTTTTAAAATACACAAACATTTTTTTGCTTTTATTCCCCAATATAATCATTTTTGTGTTAAAAAAAAACGAGGCAGTCGTCTTTTTTTGCTTATATCTCCAGTTTTCAATACCGATTTTCTCGAAAGCATTTCCAAAAGTTTGATACCATATACAACCCTGAGTGACCTATGGGAGCTACGTAAACTTGATTTCAACCAACACACGGACAGACGGATAGACGGACAGACGGACATGGCTAAATCGACTTCCCTATCTATAAGGATCCCGAATATATATACTTTATAGAATCGCAAATTAATATTGAAGAAATTACAAACGGAATGACAAACCTATACATGTATACTCTTGTCACCTGTGGTGAAGGGTATAAAAATATATTTGCTAAAAAAAAACAGCTGACAGCCAACTTGTACCAATAAAAACTGGGCAATCATGTGATTAAAGAAAATTTGATTGGAACAAATTTATTATTGTGCACAATATCAGCACAATAAAAAATGGCGAAAATTGGTGCATTACGGCAATACCTTAAGAAATTTGATTTTTATTTTTTTTGTTTGTGATAATGAATAAAGAATAATGTGAAAAGTAAGTTTTTGCCGACACTAGTCGAGTGGAATGCATTTTCGAAACCACGGTTTTCATCATCAGCACTCTTTGATCGGTGATTAGTGTTGGATGTAAATGACATATATTTAATTCACAGTTTATATGGAAATAGGGTATGGTGATCGATTGTCGCCTATATATATATATATATTTTACCACTAAATGAGTGAGAACGAAACTTTTTCTGCTCTTCTTTTTTCATTATTACTAGTTTTATCCTGCTCAAGCTTTCAGTTTAGATAGTACTTATTCATTTATTATCACAAACAAAAAAAATTAATTAATAAATCGGTAGTATCTGATCGTGACAAATTTTGTCATATGACTTTAATTTGTTTTAAGACAATTATTTTAGTTTTAATTCTGACTCTAGTTCATTTAAATTTTCTATGAAAATTTATTTTTATTTGTGATAATGAATAAAGAATAATGTGAAAAGTAAGTTTTTGCCGACACTAGCCGAGTGGAATGCATTTTCGATTTTAATGAGTCACCATACCCTATTTCCTAATAAACTGTGAGTTAAATAGAAGGTATTTTTTGGTATTTTTATGTTACTTTTATTGACATTATCATTTAATTTTATTTAGTTGTGGTTATTTTTTGTTGTTAATATAAATGAAAACAAATAAAAGTTAACAAAATGAAATAATTAAAAACCACACCTTTTAACTATTTATAGTTTCACTTCTTGTTAATTATGTTAAATTTAAAAGTTTAATGCAAAACTCATAAAAGATGTAACCAAAATGAAATAAACAAATTAATAATCATTAAATTTGTATAGTTTGCTACAAAAAAATATTATAATTAATTGGTCTAAATTAAAATATATGTATAAGACAATTACAAGTAAAATAAGTATGAGCGTACGGCTGCATCAAATTTTGTATCTTTATGCACCACCATTGAACTGTGGTAAAGTTCATGCAAATTCGCATTATATGTGAAGAAAGAGTTATTTAATTATATAAATGTTTACGTTAGGCATAATTGACTCTTTTTCCTTAATTACATTAATTCGTGTATAAAAACGCTTTCTAAATTCATTTAGTATATTAATTTAAGAACACGTCTTATACCTATGGGAGATGGAAGTTAAAGTCATAGTTATTTTCAGTTGGTAAAGTTATTTTGCCTAAAACTATAATATAACCATATATGTAGTCAATTTAAAAAAAAGCAGAAGATGTACCGTGTAGGGTCAATTATCATAGGTTTTGATCTATAACTTTTAATTTAATAATCAAATTGTTTAACCAAAAATTAATCTTTAAAATTACATTGTCCTACATCCTTCTTTAACATATCTAATTCATTGGAAATATTTAAGATACATTTTACTCCCCTTGTTTCTTTTGTTTGGGCATTATCGGACTGATGGATACAGCTAGAACATTTACAAATTTAGAAAACATGTACTCTATTGGACCTTCAAAGAATTTTGCTTCATATACATTTTTCGAATAATTAACTTGAAAAAAATTGCAAATTAGAATACTCTAAAATAATAACTCCTGATTTCGTTGCAAAAGTAGTAAAATGGAGAGTAAAATCACGCCCTAACTTTTTACCCTTTGTTTTTCTATACACATTGACATTAGTATTAGTATGTACACGCAAAGAAAAAATATGGTTGTGTATGGTTACGGTAATATGATCACAGACAATTTTAAAATTCTATGTTTACTGCATTCATTATATGATTGCCACAATCATATTATGGTTGTAGTCATATTTTACGTCAATACCATGATCATATATATGGTTGCGAGAGTCATTATATGGTTGCAAGAATCATTATATGATTTTCCAAACTATAAACTTGGTTACGGATAATCATATATATGATTCCCTTAGAATATATGATAACTATAAGTCTACAAACGTTTTGTTTAAATGCATACAGTATCTACTCTTTATTACTTTTGCATTTACTTTAAATTAACCCCAAACGCATGATTTTATAATTTTGTTTAAGCGACTACTGAGTGATCTTTTTGATAATTGCATACATACTAATGAATATGTTTTATGATCGCATTATAATTTGCAACAAAATAAGTTAATAAGATTTTCTAAATGTATATATATGGGTCATTTCACTTCAAGTGGACCAATTTTTGAAATCGATGTCTTCCGATCGGGATGAAATTTGCACCATAGTTAGTCCTTTGGATAGTAGCTTAGAGACAATTTTTCAACAAGATCGGTCAAGAACTATCTGAGTTAGAAGGGGTAAAAATTTTACCTTTTGGCCAACCAGGTGTTTTTTCTCATCCATGTAACTTATTTACTATTGCTCTTAGCAAAATTTTTTCAAAGTAGTTTGGATAGCTATTTTTATTTTTAAAAATATAAAAAAAATTTTATAAAATTTCTTTGCAAAATAAATTTTTTTTTAAATGAGCCTTTTTTTTTGCTCAAAAGAAAGATTAGAACATTTCCTTTAAGACCTTTGTGGTCGCTTAGTGGGATGCGAAAAAAAATATTTTGTACCTCAAGACAAGGATTTTTCAATTTTTATCATATGCACTATTTTGAATTTTTTTCCTATTTGTGTGCGAGTGTTTCTAAAACCTTGAAAATAAAACGTATACTGAGAAACTAGACAAATTATCCTTTCCGATGGTATGTAACATACCTAACTAAAATTTCATACCCCCGATACTGTAATACCAACAATATGTTAGCCTCAGGAATAAAATCATTTTTTTTTTTGCTATAGAAATGTTAAAAAATTAAATAAACATATTGTTGTATCGGAGGTATAAGATCGGTCAAGAACTCTCTGAGTTAGAGTTCTTGACCGATATATATATATTTGAAATCTGCGTAACATACATACGTATGTATGTATGTAGTTAGCAACAACTAAAATTTTATCGGCAACAAATAAAAACTGAATTTTTGTAAAGTAGTGTTATTTATAAAAGACTTGTTGTTACTTTTCATTTATTAATTTAAATATTTCTTACTAACATGTTCATGTTTATAGTTTTATTATGAAAGGACTCCTTTCTGTCTGGTTTCATCTTAAAAAGAATTTTGCCACTTAATTATTTTTTAAGCTTTATTTCTATCCACGGCCTTTCAGAAATAACCGATTAATTTAAAAAGCTCTAATTATATACTAACAAATTAAAGTTATATTTTACATACATATGTATGTATGTATGTGGACATATAGTAATGTGTATTCCAAATTAATAATATCTATGGAAATATCTATCGAAAATGTCAAATGTTCAAGTCAATAAGACGCCATTTTACTTTATTTTTTATTATACGTTTAATAAGTATTTTAAATAATTTTAAAATAGTGTAAAAAAAAAACAAAGCAGACACATACACACACATTTGTATTTAATATTATTACTGTTGTTGTTGATGCTACAAAATAAATATATGCATAAATATACATGTACGTTTGTTGGTCTGTAGTATATTTTTTTAATTAAAAAAACAAAAATAAAAACAAAATAAATATAAAAATTTAAACATTGACAGTGGGCGAATAATTTTTGTTTTTTTTTTTTGTTGTTTAATATGTGTTTGTGTGTATTTCGTTTGTCATATTGGATTTTATTACTTTTTTTCGTTGTTATTGTATAAGTAAATGGTATAAAATACAAAAAAATTAAAATAAAAAATAATAATAAATATTTCTTAATACATAAATTAAAGATCTCATAAACGAAAATTAGCTTTTCTTAGTATTTTAACACATTAACACTTTTTTAGAACTTTTTGGTTTGTTCAATATACATATATTTAAAAACAATAACAACAATGTCTAACATTAGTCCTTGAATTTATAAATTATGTGTTTTATATGTAATTAATGTGATTATTTGAAAAATTATAAATTCATTTTTAAAAGTCGCTAAGAATTATTCCATTACTTAATATCAAATGAGTCAGAATTTTTTTCGTTCTTTTTTCTGAAATAATATCAATTTTGTTTCTTTTATTTTAAATTGTCATTTAATTTTTAGATTTTTGTGAGTCTTTGGCAGCTTCCAACAGAAAGTAATTTATACAATACGACAAACAAGTAAACAGCGTAGATAGTGCAAAACAAAAATAAGTTTTTTCATCCGCAGTAGTCCTTAATAGAAGTGAAACCTCGCAATGATATTTTTCGAATTTATGACAATTACCATTGTGATAATTATACTTAAAAAATATAATGAAACCAGCTACACGTAATTAAAAAATATTTTGTAAATTTGGTCGCGGCACATGATCACAGAACAATTAAAAAAAACTATGGTCACTAAAATCATTGCTACAAAAATATTATGTTTGAAGGCATTTTTTATGCCAAAGCAAATATATGATAATTTAAGAATCTTTTGGAAAAATTCATTAATTTTTAATATAAGTAGAAATTTGATAGTGATGAAAAAATGTTTTCAATTATTACCAGTCTCATTTTTTTTAATTTTATAGCGAAAAGTATGTAGATTTTTAAAAATAAAAATCAAGTTGCGCTAACTTGAGCCATTTTTAATTATTGTTTTTTTTTAGTGTCTGCCCACATGAAAATGCAAGATTTTTTTTTATACATTAAAAATTAATGAATTTTTCCAAAAGTTTTAAATTCTTTGTTTCGTTGTAGTATTTTATTCAAAATTTAATATCATTAAAAATACCACTACATTATAAGTAAGTTAGATGCATATATTTCGTAATTTTAAGCCAGTTTTTAAAATTTGGAACAACAACAAATTTTTAAGTTCAAATATATATGAGAGGGGGATATGTCCTTGTAAATAAGAAACAAAAATTGTCGCACGTATTTATTGTCAAATGTGTACAATTTTTCGACCATTTCTAATAATTTTTGGAGCTTTTATACAATTTTTAATTTTAAGGATTTATATATATCGGAGGTGAGCGTGTCCTTGCACCGAATTGGAAAAAATTTGATAGACACATTGAGCTTACTGTAAGTGCTTTGTATACGAAATTAATTTAAGAAATTTTATTTTTTGCACTTTTTTAAGGTTTTTTTAAAAATGGACATTTTTGAGTTTTGCGTGTCCTTGATCTGATTTGGATGAAATTTGGTGAAATCATTAAGGATATCAGATCCAATGACTATACAAAATCTCATGAAGTTCGAACTTTTTCAACCTTTTATGACATTTATATATATGATATATGGGAAGGACACGAATCCTTGCTCCGAAATTTTTAAAATTTCAAATTTGACTATATTGTATTAACCTTACTATGTGTGCCAAATATCAACTCTTTACAATAACTCCTTTTATTTATGGCCACTCGTTATATGAAATCAGGACACTGTGCGACGTGACCTGATAAATGCTAAATATCACTTAATCTATTGGTATAAGGAACAAAATTATCAAGATCAAAATTAGTAAGAATAAAATTTCCTATAAAATAAGACTCGAGTCTTAGAATGAATGGTTTCGGTTGTAAGGACAAAGAAATACGAATTTTAGTGAAAAACCGCTGTTTTTCCTAAATTCATCCTCAATGAGGCACGTGTTAGCGTTATCCGATTGGGCTGAAACTTTATCAAGCGCATTTTCTAGCCTATAGGCACATTTTAGGGGGGGTGACCCGAAAGTTAGTCCCTAAAAAAAATTTACCATATACCTTGTAACCACCCTAATATGCAATTTCCGCTATTTTCGTATAATAAAACTTTAATAAAAAAAATTAATATTAAATATCAAAAAAAAAAAATAATAATAATAATAATTCGTCTAGAAATACCTAGAAATAGTTTTGTTAATTTAGAATAATCAATACTAAATTCGGTTTAATTTGAAATCACTTAGCATGAATAAATTCTAAATGAATATTTCTTTGATGTAAAAAAGAACCTAAACCACTCTTATAATATTTAGTTTACAAAAAACCCTTATTTTGTCTTCCATTCCTAACTGGATGCACTTTTTTGTTTTTAATACACTAAGGACTTGTTACGACATATCTACTTAATCAATTGAAAATAATCTATAATGAATCAACATGTTTCATGAAACAGTAAGTCATATAACTTCTCTAGACATACAAACGTGCATATATGTATATAGTTATGTTTAAAGTTCAATTGAACAAAATTAATACTCAAAACGTTTATCATAAATCTTTAAAAAAAAATTTAAATTAATTGTAAATGGGGATATAAGTAGATTTTTTTTTCTAAGAAAATAAATTTAAAAACTAATTTAACAAATTTAAACATTTTATTAAATGAACAAAAGTTGATTTGACACTAATTTTTGTATCTTATGCTTGATTTGCAATAAGTTTAAGGAAAAGATTTTTAATTCATCAATTTACAGTGCAATTCCTGAGTTCAAGACAATTGTCATTCATTAGTTGTTAATTTAACAATTATTGTCAATTCCTTTTAAGTTTACCATTCTTTTATTGTTGTGATAAAGGGAAAAATATTTGCTAATTACTTTTCAAACCTAAAAATTCATAGTCAAAAGTTTTTTGTTTTTGCAAACAACTAAAATTTTATTTGGCCTATGTTTAGGGTAAAGCATTTATTGTCATGTGAAATTTTAGATGTGACAGCTAACATAGCCAATTCAGAATATTCAGAAATTAAAATTTAAAAATTATTTATCGCTTAAAAAAAAGAATATGTATTTGAATATGGCAATGAAGGTTTAGAAACGGTAAATGACAGTATTAATCGCAAAATTGAGTCTCTTTTTTTTGTGTTCATAAATACAGCTGCAAAGCCTTAAGATTCTAATAAAAATGCTATAACTAAATTGTAAGGTATTTAATAAAAAAAAAATTAGAAAATATTATCATTTCAAATTTGCTTGTACCATTAAAAGTATTGTTCAAAGAAGAAACATATTAAACTAAAAAGCTATTCAAAATACTTAAAAATTATTTCTTTTTAATTGGGCTTTGTCATGTTAATATGTACATTTATACACAATAATCAATTACATATTTACATACATATATATAAATATATGAACATATTGAAAAAGAAATCTAAGCTAAACCCCTACTAAAAACAAACAAAAACGATTCTAGAAAATGGTGGCGTTTTTAACTCAGACTATAGGCATTAAAGTTAAAATATACATACAAATGTATGTATGTATATTATTACGTATATATGTATAAACATATGTATGAACTATATATAAATATGTATATACGAGATCACGTAGACATATTTACATACATACATACATACATATATAAAAAATATTTACAAAACAAAATAATAGATAATTTATTATTTTGTTTTTGTTTTTGTTGTGTGTGTTTTTTTGTTGTATTACATATTTTGATGTTTAAAAACAAACAAACTAATGTTAAAAATACTTAAATTTAACTTAAAACAGATAATGATACATTAAAGACGTTATGATAGTGTTGCTCTAACTGATTTGTGTCTTTTTTTTATTATATTTATCTTAAAGTTTACCTTTAAGCCAATATACATACATATTTATAACACATATACGAACATACATGCATATGTATATTAACATATGTATATTAACACTTAGCTACATACATTTGTATGTTTTGTTAAAAATGTGCGTTTAATTTGCATTTTTGATATCGTGAAAATGGTTGGCAACATATTTAAAGCTTTAAACGACATTGTTATTATCGGTTTTGATTTTTTTTAAACTTTTTTCTACAAAGACCTTGACTAAAACATAACAAAAAAAACCTGATAATGCTTAAGAATACATTTAATTGTATTGTTATAAAAATAACAAAAAAAAAAAAATCAATAATAATGTTTATAGGAATAATAAATTTTTAATGATTGTGACAAAATCAAAGAAATGAAAATATACATACATATATGTATATAAATAAATGTACATACATACATATGTATAGTTTTCGCTTTCAGAATCTTTTTTGCTCTATTGATTATTTATTTTAACAGGAAATGAAACTATAGAATATTATCATTATCATATTATGTAGATGGGGTTTTTTTTCTTCTTATTATTATTTTTTTTAACAACGCAATTAAAAATTTAAATAAATGAATATTAAGCAATAAAAACAGAAAAAAACTAAATTTTAAAGAAGTCACAACAAATTCTTTGAACAAAAGTGAAATTGATTATGTTTTTAATTGTTAATGAATGTAACAGGTTTTTTGTCTGTTTCTATCTTCCTAAAAAAAAAATATTTTAAGGAAGAATAAAAACAATAATATGTATTCAACAAAAAACAATAAATATTTTTTATTTATTCTTGTCTTTATAGTTTTTATTAAAGTATGTTTTATGTATTTTAGATTTTTGTTTTTAATTTATCACAGGTATTTGGTTTGGTATGGTGACTGTTTGCTGGGTTGCATATTACTGTGAGTTTGCGTGTGTGAGACACAAGTGTTTAAAATAAAAGACTTAAGCCACAAGCATTATTATTGTGAGGGTGCTCAGGTTGTGTATAATAAACCAACAAACAAACATACATAAATGTATGACACCTACACACACTCGCACACAGCCATCACACGTAACACATTCTCAAATGATGATTTTGTTTATGTTTTGCTGTTTACGAACCAACCATATGTTGTTGTTATTTGTTTTCTGTATATTTCTGTTGTTGATAAACACTTCTTTCAAGTTCTGTCAAATGTAATTTTTTTAATTTAAAATTTACAACTTAAACAATATTAAGTAAATTTGTTTTCAAAAATCAATTATAAATTTATTTTATTACTATTATTCATATGGAGGTACATATGTATTTTGTTTTTGCCACTATAAACTTTTTTCATTCAGCCAGCATTTTTCTTTAAAAATTTAGGTAAACAATTTTGGTTATTTGTTTTTTTTTTTTTAATTTTAAAAGTACCTTATTTTTAATATATTTTTAAAACATTTATTTTGAAATATTTTTATTTGCAATATATTTTAGTATGTATGTATTAAAATCTTTGGTTTATTATTTGTATCGTTTTAAACTTTGAAATCCTTTAAATAATTACGTAAATATTTTTTTATAATGATCGTTCCCGCAAATTTTTTAATTTTTAACAAAATTAATTTACTAAACATGCGTTTCACAGAACGACCTTCCCAAGACCACGTTAAAAAGATGACTAAAAGTATATAAGACTAGTTATTTGTTTGTCGCATATAAAAAAAAAAAACTTTACTAGTGAAAATAAAAACACAAACAAATCAAGCAATTGATCAAACGAACCACCACCATCATGGTATGTTGAGGTGTGAATATCAACAATGTTAAAACTGAACAAACAGCAACACTGATCGCTACTCTTTTCTTACATATTTTTAGTGGTATTTACATACACATACTTACATACATACATATGGCTGCATGGATATGTTGTTCACACATACATATGTACATACATACATACATACTATAAAGGGAGGATAATCTACGTTATTTAATATAAATTGTATATAAATTGCTATATAATATTAATATAATAGTAAATTGGCATCAATATTATTAATAAAAAAATATGTTTATACCTATTTTTACAGCACGTTTTCAACTCTATCACTACATCATTGATCTACATACATTTGTAGTTGATAATTCAATCTTATCATTATTAAATGGATATGTAGTATGAAAAGAACATGGTAATCAATTTGTTTAAAACATATATATCTAATTGTAATACACAACACAAGTTGTTGCATCAAACCGCATCATACCTGTCGTTTTATATCCCATTTCATTTCAAGATGTAGGAAAGAGATAACAGTTGTTGCTTAAACAACGCATAACAAAAAGAGATAGAAATACTCAGTATAACAGTTATATGTTTGTTTTATACACAGTATCTCAGTTTCGAAAATGATTTTATTTAGCCAATAGCTAAACGTTTTGCTAGTGGTACAAAACAAAAATTATAAAACAACAAAAACAAAAACAACTAGACATTAAGAGTAACAACAACAAAAAAATAAAAGATAACACAGCGAGTAACTAACAGTTTAAATGAATGTGTGTACATATGTATGTTTGTGTGTGAAATTAATGAGTGAACAATTAAGCTAAGCCAATTGTAAAGCTACATGAACACAACCAAACACACTACTCCATATGCAAATTACATATCATATTAATACATACAATGGTGTCTAAATTCTAAAAGAAAAATGTTAGAAAATGGTTATGGTTATTTGTTGTTATTTTAACGTAAAACTTTATTTACGATGACATGCAAAAGAATAAAAGATGCAATAGAAAGACTTGGATTATTTTCTAAAAAAAAATTGTTTCAACTTGCAACGAAACTGGTTAATGCGTGTGGCGTCCATTTTTTGTATTCTTTAAATAGGTATTAAATAAAAGAAAAATAATATTTAAAAATATGTAGGTAGGTAGGTAGGTATGTACCTATGCAGTATGTAGTTAGATACCAATACATATTTTAAAAATCCTACTTAACATCTGTTGGTCACATAAAGCCCTTAATTTTTTTGTTTAACATCCTTTATCAAAGTTCCTCGTTTTATTTAGATTTTTGTTTTCGTTTATTTCGTAATAGAAGGTGACTTGAGAGGTTTCTTTTTTTGATCACCGTTAAAAAAGGACGTTACATACACTCACCTTTTGTCCGCTACTGGCTGTTGAGCCATTACTAGCGGTACCATTTTTAGGATCTTTACGCAAATCTTCTGGTTCTCTTTTAATGTTTATCGTAGTTGTGGCCGCCTGTTGTTGACGATGCTGATCAGCTGTTATGAGCACAGTACCTGTACCCCCACAAGGTGCACTAACTATGGTTGATTGTTGCTGGTGCTGGTGTTGTTGTTGCTGTTGTGTTAGAGTCGTTGCTGTGGTGACATTTGTGGCTGCGGCCGCCACAGCTGTTGTGGTTGCTGATGGGTGTGAGCCAAGCAATAAGCCTTGTATCTCGTTTTGCGATAGGCTCGACACATCAAGAGGTGTGGTTTGACCGTTTAGCTTCGCACTGGGAGCACTAAACACAACGCGACAGCAATAAAAATAATTGCAAAATAGTTGCACCAACACAAACCAAATAAAATGAGAAACATAAACAAAAAAAAAAAGGGAGAGAAAAAAAGAAAACAAAAACAATGTTAAATTAAGTAATTAAAATTATTCGTGCAACAACAAAAGATGTGCAAAACACTTTACAACAAAACCATCAAAAACAAAAATTGCACACATTTGATTCATTTATCAATTTTGCGTCTTCATTATCCATTGCCAGCTGAAAACTTTTTAGATTTTAATACCCATTACAAATGTAATTTGAATAGCTTTTTTATTTTGTTTTTATAAAATTTATTAAAGGTGGTGGTGATATCTTCTTAGGGCGATTTCTTAAACATTTCCATAACTAGGTAGGGTAGGTACCTATAAACATTTATTTTTTAATGTAAAAAAATAATTAACTCTAACAATATTTTTCTTAAATACCTAGGTACCTATTTAAATTGCGATAATAACATAACAATTTCCTTCAAGCTGGCGGACAGCAAAAAAAATATTTTAAAAACTACATACATACATCTTCATAAAAAAAAAAACATATTGAATTGGTAGGTAGGTACCTACCTATTTTCTAAATTTTTTAAACATTTAGGTACGTTTTTTTTGTTAATTTTATTAAAAAATAATAGATGAATTGTAAAGATGCATAATAGAAATTAGCACTGATACCTATGAAGAGAGTAGCAAAATACCTATCTAAGGTCTACAAATTCTATACCTATACCTATGTACTTACCTATGTAGGTACCTTCAAAAACAGAATTAAAGCATCGGTAGGTATTTTTGTTATAGACAGCAGCGTTGCCAGAAGCTTAGGAAAGAAAATCATCACTTAGAAAAAAAATCATAGGTAGGTACCTACCTACCTATTTTAGAGAAAAATTTGTTTTAATTGAAAAGTTTTATTACAAACGCAAAAAAAAAAGCAATTACAATTTATTTAGAAAACTGATTTTTTATTATATAATTTATTTAAAGTAAAAAACATATGAAAATAGGTATGTACCTACATATGTATTAATATTTATCCATCAACTTGTGAATAAAATCAAATTAATAGATACCTACTCTATAGTACATTACACAGAAAAAAATTTTGTATTTAGAAAAACAAAAGATGTCAAAATTTAAAACAATAAGTTTTTGAAAATTCGGAAAATTACAAAATAAACAAACGAAAAATTGTTTTCATGTGTCGGCGTAGTGTAGTGGTTAAAGTGCTTGCCTACAAAACCAAGCACCCCAGGTTGAAATCCCGGTGAAGACAAACAAATTTCATCATGATTTTCGAATTTTAAAAATTAAGTGAAAAAGAGGAAAAAAAGGATAACATTATAGGAAGGCTAGGCACCTCTTGGGAACATTAGGGAAGGTCATGCAGCGTGCCCACCTCTTGGGAACATATTAATTAAATTTAACAATTTGTTTTGTTTTAATATGCAAATAATTTTGTTGACCTGACTGTTAACAATCAACTTACAAATGTCGTTATTGTATTTACAAATTATATTGTTGGTTGAGTTTTAGTTAAACTTTTAATTGTATTAACAAAAAATTAATTGTATTTACTGCACTTTTTTTCTGTGTTAATATAGGTATTCTTGTTACATAGGTATGTATCGTTCGAAATGTAGATGATGCATTTTCGTGTATGTACTTATGTTGGACACGGGGTGAACATTAAAATTGCACAAGAATAATATCCAACAAGCTGATACAAAACTTTATTGTTTTACAAATTGATTGCTGCTTAAAAGTGTAAAAAAATTATGTTCTGTACCTACAACTAAGTTAAAATAAAAAAATTATAATTTCTAAAAATAAAAATCATCATTTAGGGGAAAAAATCATATACCTATCATACCTACCTATTTTAGCAAAAAAAAAATCATTAAAAATATGATAAAACCATCATTATGGTAACGCTGATTGACAGCTTAGCCTAAATCAGCGCTCTAAGCCTTGTCTATCTTTCAAAAATTCTTATATCCATACTAATTGTATGAAGCAAACCGAAATAGCGCGGCGTCAGCGCTTTGCAATTAAAAAATCCGACATTAACAGCGCGTTAGGAAGTGGATTAATGTGAATGTCTTATTCTATTTTCACGAACTAGCGACTTACCCTCTATTTTATTTGTACCTATTTAGTTATGTTTTGTTTTAAAGCTAAATTAACATTATTGTGCACGACACAACTTTAACGCTTTTATTTAGGTTGGTCGGAGAGGCTTTCTAATTTCAAAGAATACCCTCCATTAAGTGTCCAATATTCATTGTCTCACCATAACTAAAGACATTCCAATGTACAATTCAGTTTAATGTTTCCAAATACCGCTAACGAATTTGGTCAAATGACAAAGGAAACGTTTTAATGTTTTATTTTATTATAATTGTAGGTACCTACATTGACACTTTACAATTATTGATTAGCTATTTGCGTAAATTGGTAATAAAATCCTTTTCGCTTTAAGTCTGCTTTTGTATGTGTTTTATTGCTATTGCTTTGAGCTTTTTTCCCAATTATGGTGATAATGATCACAATTGTTTGTTACATATTTTTATGGTCTCTTGCTTAATAAGAAGGTAGTAACATGCATATCGATGCTGTTGCCAATACAGATGTCAAAGTTAATTATGCTGGTAATGATAATAATGTTCCTAATAATGATGACAACAACTTGTTGGTGGCAACTACGATTATTGCATATGGGCAATTCCACCGAAATGTCAACCACGACTGAAAAAATAAAAACCATCGCAACCTTTTTTTAAATATGCTAATGAGTAAAAAACCATTCAAATTTTAGTACCTATAGAGAGGTAATTATAGCTTATTAAAATTTTTAAAGAGCAAAAATAACAGTTTAAACTGATCATCTCTCTTTGATTTAGATTCAAATTTGTTCAATAAAAAATCATCCATAAACTTTTTACATTTAAAAATTACGGATTATAAAGGAAAAATATTTCAGTTAGTGTAAGAATTAAAAAAAAAAACCTCCATAATTCGCAGATTTTCGCATATTTTTAAATGCACCTTAAATTGACTTCCGTTTTGTGTCACGTACGATATGCCCTTATTTTGCCCGACATTTCAGACGACAAGGTTTCGAATGTGATGAATTTTTTTCCAATTATAGTACCCTCTAAATGTAACATATTGATGACATTATTTTTCTACTTACTATTTTTGCAAAATCTGTACCACTTTGTAGGCGTACGAATGTCACGTACGATGACATGGAGTTGCCCATATACATACCTACGTAGTATGTACATAGGTATATCAACAATGAAAAAAAAACTTAATAAAACAACTTAATTGAACTTGAAATAGGTACAATAACAAAATCAAAACATAAAACGAACCCGTTTTTTTTAGTTTTATTTTACTTTTTGTGTTTATTTTTTACATTTTTTCTTGCTCAAACCAAAACAATGTTGTATTTAACAAATACCTATTGCATATCGAAACGAAATACATATGTATGGATGTACACACATACATAAATACCTATATTAAACAACAACAAAAAAGGCATTATGTGTGAATATTGTTAATTTTTATTTAGAAAACAATTCTAAACGCGCTCCTTTAAGTCTTTTTTGTTGTTGCAGTTAATTTGTTTGTTGCTTTCAACATACAAAATTTCGTTTGTCTTGTTTTTTATCAATCAGTTGTTACAAAAAAATTTTCAAAATAAAAAAGGAAAAACTAATCATGCAACAAGTTGTTTGTAGTTGTCTTAATGGTGCAAATAGTGGACTTTCATGTTATTTTATGAGTTTTAGTGATTGTTTTATGGAAAAAAAGGCTCTCCTTTGTGGCAAATAAAATCAATCAAAACAAAAAAGCAAGAAAATAAAACAATAACAACTAACCAGGCAGGCAGAATAGACTTAAATAGTCAGTCAACACTGGAAATAAAACAACCAACGAACCACAAAATCATGTTTTAGTTTTTGCAAAAAAAAAAAATGCAGCCGGGCACGCGTCTACAATTTAATGCCACAAATCTTAAATATTCACCTCACAAAATAACAACAACAGACGTTCAGTAAAACTAATCAAAAATAAATTTAAAATAATAATAAAACAAAACTCGTATTCGTTTATTTGCATGCAATCCAGATAGAATCTGGTCTAAAATGTTTTATCTTTTATGTTTCTTCTTCTTTTTTTTGCTGCTACTGAAAACAAGATTTGGAGGACTTATGCCGTCCGTTACTGAGGGTGTGGAAATTTAACAAGTCAGCAGCAGCAATAACAATAACAACAACAGCAACAGAAAGAAACATACATACAATGTGTACATACATACATACATGTACACAAAATGTTATAACAAATTAATAGCGTATACCTATACAGGTGTTTATGGGAATTTATTTCAATAATTCTTTTCTAGACAGCGGCATCTACACATATTGGACTGTAATGAGTATTTTACTATCGGCCCTCCGGTCTTTATTCATCTTTGTTGATGTAATTTCTTATTAAGTAAGTTGATATGAATATGCATAGATTGACAAAACGCTGCTAAAAGGTACATAAAAATGACCTAGTGTGGGTTGTAAGTCTTGTTGAGCTAATCTCATTTACTTTTAAAAAGTTTAAAACCACCTTTAAAGTTAAGAGATATTCAAAAACAAGCAAGAACGCTAGAATTAGCTGTGCTGAATCTAAGTTACCCTTAACCACGTGTAGGTATGTAATAAGAAGTGTATTTACTCTTGTATGTATTTACAAGTACATACATATTTACGATATGTAATTGAAGCTTTTTGCCCGAATAGGGATTTTGCCTATTCTGGGCTAATTAGTGCAAAGATAACAAACATATCTGTAGGTTATCCAAAAGCTGCAAAATATTAATTTTTTGCGAAAATTAAAAAAGGAAAGGAACGGCGGTCGGGTTTCATGCTTATATCACAGCCAACTATTGATGAATTCTGCCAATACTGGTTTTCTCGGTAACATTTTCAAAAGTTTGATTTGGCCAGCTAAATCACCGGATCTCAATCCTATAGAAAATCTATGAAATGATGTAGAGCATCACATTACTGCCGTTAAACCCGAAAATGTAAACGATTTATGAACAGAAATCCAAAGGCTTGGTACGCAATACCAAAGGAACGTTGTGTAGGACTAGTGGGACAGAATGCCCAGGAGATGTGCAGCTGTTATTAAGAATAAGGGTAATCCTACCAAATATAAGTTTTAAGTTCAATAATTTAGTAGTTCTCTTTTTTTCCTTAATGGAAATACATTTTTTTAATTTGTGCTAAATTACTGTCCAGTCATTTTGTGTGGTGTATTATATTTTTGAATAAAATTAACGAATTTAAACGAACAAAACTCACGTAAAATAATTTTTCGTATTCTTTGGACCGCGGGTGATATAGGTACATAGGTAGTAGGTATTAGGATATTGAAATTAATAAAACAATAAATATGCCAAAATTTTTTGGTTTGAAAAACGTACATAAAGGCAATGTGCTAAAATCATGTCCAGTGGTGGACATGGATGGATACAAACATATGTACATACATACATATGTACATACATAAATACATTTTTTTTTACATACCTACACGTAGTGAAGGGTATATACAATTTGGCACAGCCGAATATAGCGCTCCGTCTTGTTTTTTTTTTCTTTCAAATGTAGGTAGGTAGTAAGTTTGAATGCTTATAACTCTTAACGTACTGAGCTGTAAACAAAATAGGATGTTAAAGAATAAGAATAAGCGTTAAAGAATTAAGAAAAATCGCTTTTCCTGTTAAGATACCTACAAAATTGTGAAATAATTTTATTTAAAAAGAGTAGAAAATTCATTTAATTGTTATATGTATTACAAAACCAACACGCAACTGTGTGCGTACCTATGTGTTTACCTATGTATGTTGGAAGGTATGTACCTACATATTTACATAAGTTTCATTTTTTAGATTGTCATAGATTTGAATTCTGCTTCAATAAAATTCCAAAAAAAAATTAAATCTAAAATAGTCTCATAGAAATTCTTATGAACTAAATAAGCGAGATAAAAAAAAACAATAAACAATTAAAACGCAACTACGTTGTTGATGTAACAAAAACAAAACTAAATAAAAAAGATTTGCGCACTTTTCCACAGAAAAAATATGTCTGTCTGAGTTTGAATGAATGAAAAAAATGAATGAATAGAGAGGAGCATGGAAAAGGTCATCGCAACAAATAAAAAAAAAAAACAGTTTATAACACTCTTATAGTGTATGATATGTATTTTAAAAAAACGTAAACTGCTATTGCGTACATTTACGTTTCATTCTTACACAGTTTTAAATAGAATTTTGGATTAAAAAAAAAGAAAATAATAATAAAGAAGCTTAAATTAAAAGTGTTTTAAAAACATAAAGAAACATAACTGCCACACACTAGGTATTTACAATAAGGTATTGTTGTTGCTGCTGTTGTTATTTATCTCTATAATATGGAGCAATTTGTACAAAACAAAATGCCAACAAAATATGTACCTATGTATGTATGTATAAAAAAAGTAAAATTTCCAGGAAAATAGTTTGTGTAAATGTGATTTGCTCTTTGTTTTTTTTGCGTTTCTTTCGCTGTTAAGGAAGCTTGTCGAAAGAAGGTTTATGGTTTTTATGGTTTAATTATATTAAACCATGCTCTAGGGAGGTGATACACGTAAAACACAAGTAGCATACAAACATACATAAGTATGTACATAGGTACATATTATGTACATATACATACATAGGTATATATGTATGTAGCTACAATATTTAGTTAAATCCCGGCAGTTTTTGTTTTCTTTCATGCAAGTAGGTGTTTAATGTTATAAATGTTCTAAACCAATTTGTTGCCAGTTAACGGAATCCAGTTGATATTTATACCCTTCACCTAAGGTGATAAGGGTATATATAAGTTTGTCATTCCGTTTGTAATTTCTACAATATTTATTTGCGACCCCATAAAGTATATATATTCTGAATCCTTATAGATAGGAAGTCGATTTAGCCATTCGATTTAGTTTTCTTAGCCCCCCGATGTCGTACAGACGCGTCATTGGTATCAAACAATCAGAAATTCTCCTGAGATGTTTGCTATTGAAATTCAGTAAAATCGCTTAATAACTGACCGAGATATAAGCCAAAAAAGGCGACTACCATCTGTTAAAATCAAGTTATCAAGTATTTATTTCATTCGTTACTAACATCATTTTTTCGAAACATAGAATAATACCTTACTGGTAATGACCCGGGTAAGTATGTATGTACTTATTTATTTGGTTACTTTCAGTGAAAAAGCCAGAACTGTAGGTTAACGATGGTCCACACATACATAGGTATAAAAAAATTTTATTTATCAAACTAATGTAGGTTTTTTTATACCAACACATAGGTACCTGCATATATACATATGCATGTACCTATGTATGTATGTATGTACCTATGAATATGCACATACAGCGTAATTGGAATATTGTGTGTTTAAATGTGTTTTTGTTAAAAAAAATACATTAAAATGTTTTATAATGTCCAATAAACTGTTTAAAATATGACACAAAATAAACACACAAAAAGCCATAATGTTGCGTATCAGTGATATTCAAACTTTTAAACTACATACTCAGCCTTATTGTGTTTGGCGTTGTCGTGTCGGTTCTTGTCAAATACGACATAAAAACGATAAGGGTATATTTTACACGATACCAAAAACTTAAAAACGACTACGACAACCCCAAACATAATAACGCATTAATCAAACAGTTGCTTTATTCTGTACTCATAAAGTACCTATGTATGTAGGAATACATATTTATAAATTTTATAGGTTTTTAGAAAAGCTCTTTTTAACTAAATCTTTTACAAGAAATTTTTCAAGATTTTATAAAAATGCATAAAAACCTCCTTAAAAAGCACAACATGCTTACAAAAGGGTTACAAAGTAGTTCCTTCACACAGCAATATTAAGTAGCACAGCTGCCCTAAACTATACCACTTGTTAAGCCCACCGGCTCAGATAGGCCCCCCAGAATTGTTAAACTAAACACTTTTTCATACAAAAACTTTAAGTCAAATGAAAAATCTATATAAACTATAAAAATAAAATCTGAAAAAAACTGCAAAATAAATATATTTTTTACTGCCGTTTACCATATATTTTAATGCAAAAGTTAAACTCAGTAAAGTCGGCCGTTACTGAGTACCAAACACAGTAAACTCGCAAAATCATGACCATCCAGTAACATTAAAATTTTTTTTTTTCATTGAGTTCTCTAAACCGTAAACTTTTTTAATAGGGTTTTTTAATTTTAGTACTCCTTGCACAATACTTTTGTCACAACTTTATGACAAAATAAAAACTTATTTTACACACCTACACACAAACTCAATTACCAATTTCAGTTATATTGCTGCGCTTATGGTAAAAGCATTTGCTAAAAAGGCAAAAGTTTTAACTTTTCAAGAAAAATCTGATATTAAAGAGCTCTTAAAAAAAGGTTCATCTGTAACGGGTTTGTTCAAAAGTAAAATATAGCTCAAGCAAAAACTCTGTCAACAAAAAATGACCTCGTTTTTTTACATAAGTACATAACTTATCCAGAAAACATTCATTATAGGCATTTTATATTAGGGGAACTCACTCTTCGATGCAAACTACCAGTGCAAGCCGTGCAAGTAGTGCATATCGTGCAAAAAAGCAAACATTTACAAGACCACAACAACAATATACACAAAAATGCAATTTGCTTTACTTGAGTAAATTTGCATAATTAAAAATCAGTACAAAATTGTCTTACAAAAATTTGCACAACAGAAACAGCTG
>NDXZ01003658.1:997-12638 GCA_003055125.1 Paykullia maculata | reverse complement strand
AGTTTCGTGATTAGAAAAGTGGGCAGTGCCACGCCCATAAAAAAGTTATAGATTTTAGTTACTTGCACTAGATCGATTTTTCTGAAACTTTGCACACATATTGAGCTCAAAATGCATTTTTATTCATTAAGGGGCGTCGCAACGCGCGCCGGGCTTGGCTAGTAATTAATAAAAGCCACAATTTTATATTAGTTTTTATTAGTTTTTTCACTTTGAAGCTATTTGTGCAAAACTGCAACATCGTTCATACATTTCGCTTGTCGATTTTATGAAGTTTTATATTTTGAATAAGCCAAAGAAAACAGTTTTCAAAGATCTATCACATTTTTTTAATTGATACGTTTAGGTGGTATTGCATTTTGCTTGATTTTAATATTTAAAATAATTTTCTATTGATTCGATTTTGTCCATTTTCAATATCAAACATTTTTAATGTATATAAAATATTTTAGATCTTCAGGGCCTTTTGTTCGATGACCAAAGTAAGATCGTCTTAGAAAATTTAGGTTTTTTTATAAAACTTTAGTTAATTTTTCGATGTACATCTTACAAACGAATTGACAAAGCGAATATACCCACCATATCTTTGTCTGGTGGTGGGTTAAAAACACAACGAAATTTATTTATTCATTTAAAGTTTTCTACCAACTTAAACCGTTTAACGTGTAAATACTAACTGAATTTATAAATTATTAAATGTTTTATAAAAACTTCAATAATGGTTAAACAAGTATGTGCTACATACACAAGATAATGTCTCTGTCTACAAGTAAATTTGTGGTTCAAAATTTTTTTTTTTTTTTTTTATAAAACAAAATTTTTATACATTGTAGAAATATGAGCAAATTTTTTATATGATAAGATATGTCTCCATCAATATCAGTACATATTGAATTGGAAAAAACAATTTTAAGCTAAATTTAAGTATGTACTTGCGTAGTATAGTATAAAAATTTCTTAAGAATGACAGACAGGGCCCAACCAGTAATGTGAAGTAAAATTTGAGCTGCAAAAAGAATTTTATGTTGACACTTGTCAACTAAGAGTTTAAGAATTAAAAGCGCCAACAAGTTAATCATTTAAATATTTGATTTTAATTGATTGATTTATCACCTAAACAATAAAACAATTTGTGTTTTAAGTATTATTTTAAAAGTTCAAGTGGACCTTAATAGATCAGTTGATATTTTTCTTAAGTGAAAAGTTCATGCATTCTTTCTTTCTCTATTCCAACCGTCAAACAAACAATCCTTCCCAAAGTACAATCACCTTGTGTGGTTACACCATGAATTCGATTTAATGTTAATTGCATTTATAGTATGTTATAAAAATCACTGTTAATATTTTAAATCTCAAAAAACTACTGAAAAAAATCATATTATTTTATATCAGTATTAATTGTTATTGTTACTTTTGTTATTGTGATAAGAAAACTAACAACAAATAGTAAAATAACGATCACATGTATAAGTTAGTGGTTTAAGGAAATTAAACTCTAAAGACAGTGCTTCAAATTAAAAGTTTGAAATGCAAAAAATAATCATTATTTGGCAAATAAAAAATGTATATAAAACTAGTAAGAGCGCTATATTCGGCTATACCGAATCTTATATACCCTTCACTACGTTCTCTATGTGTGTATATAAGTAAATTTTTTTCAAAATACACAAACATTTTTTTTGCTTTTTCTTTTTCTTAATATTATCATTTTTTGTGTTAAAAAAACAAATAAAAATAAAAATTTTTTTTGCTTATATTAATCTCGAAAAAAAAATTTTTTTGCTTAAAAATCGAAAATTTTTTTCTTTAAAATTCCCCAAAATATATGTCTTACACATATATATAATAATTTTTAAGTAAAAAAAACTTTAAGAAAACGAAGCAGTCGTCTTTTTTTGCTTATATCTCAGCTAGTTATTGATCGATCTTGCCAGTTTTCAATACCGATTTTTTCGAAAGCATTTCCAAAAGTTTGATACCATATACAACCCTGGGTGACCTATGGGAGCTACGTAAATTTGATTTCAACATACACACGGACAGACGGATAGATGGACAAACGGACATGGCTAAATCGACTTCCCTATCTATAAGGATCCCGAATATATATACTTTATAGGGTCGCAAATGAATATTGAAGAAATTACAAACGGAATGACATACCTATATGTATATACCCTTACCACATGTGTGTCTGTGAAGGGTATAAAAAGAGTAAAACCGTGATTTTTATGATATTTTACATAATCGTTAGTCTTTGGTTTTATCTCTATTTACAGTTACTATGTCAGATTGCATAAAAAAAGTGGTGCCGGATGGCAAAAATACGCTTTGAAAAATATAAACACACGACCACTTTCTACATAAATTTTAATTGTTTTTTTGTTTTGTAAAATACCAAATTTTTATTTTTTGTGCCAACAAATAACGGCATAAAGAACTTTTTTTCAATATTAATGCTGAGAACTCAGCTCAAATTAAAGTTCTTCTAGGTTTTATAAATGTGCCTGTTTATTTCTCTTATTGTCGCAAATGTTAAATCCGCCGCGGTTTGTTATACCCTTCACCTAAGGTGATAAGGGTATATATAAGTTTGTCATTCCGTTTGTAATTTCTACAATATTCATTTGCGACCCCATAAAGTATATATATTCTGAATCCTTATAGATATGGAAGTCGATTTAGCCATGTCCGTCTGTCAGTCTGTGTATCTGTGCGTCTGTTGAAATCAACTTTTCTCAGCCCCCCGATGTCGTACGGACACGGTATTGGTATCAAACGATCAGAAATTTTCCCGAGATGCTGGCTATTGAAAATCACCAAAATCCGACAATTAACGAGATATAAGCAAAAAATTTATTTTTATTTTTTTTTTTTACACAAAAATGATTATATTAGTGACATGTTTTTTGAGAAATTTCACTAAAACTTTTTTTTGAGATATAAGCAAAAAAAAAATTTTTTTTTCGAGATATAGGCAAAAAAACTTCATAATATAAGCAAAAAAAAAATCCAAAAAATTAAAAAAAATTTTTTTTTGAGATATAAACAAAAATTTTTTCGAGATATAGGCAAAAAAAATTTGTTTAACGTAAATACACGCAGTGAAGGGTATATAAGATTTGGCACAACCAAATATAGCGCTCTTACTTGTTTTAATTTAAAATTGAAATATGAAAAAATTGAACGATTTAAAATTGCCCTAAGCAAGTTACTTCAGCCCAAACATAACAAAACTTATCAGGGTCATTAACATAACATATATTAACTGGAATTAATTTAAAAGTCATATTTATAAAAAATATGATTAGTTATATCGGTGTTGTTGTAAACTTAATGTTTTAAAATAAGATAACAGCAAAACATTTTTAATAAGGGTAAGTAGTAAACTAGAGCTAATTAGCTAAAATATGTAACTATTATTTTGTAGATACATAGGTATGTATGTTTGTATGAATATTTCTAATTTATATGCCATAGATACAAGAGAACCGCAAAAAATGTAGATTTGTTTATAATGAACAAACAACGGATAAAATAAAAGATTTATTAGTTTTTATTTTTGCAAAAGTATTTATAAAAAATTTACATTCACACATATGTATAATATACTGTAGTATAATTTCAAAACCACATTTTCCTAGTATATAAGCAAAAACTATTTATGTTAACTACAATATATACATACATACATATGTAGCAAATGAGCAGGTCCATAACAAAACGCAATAATTCCACACTAATTGCGTTTTGTTATGGACCTCCTTAAATGTAGAAGTTATGCTACTCTACCAATCGCCTAAACTAGCAATTTAAAACTAGTAAGAGCGCTATATTCGGCTATACCGAATCTTAAATACCCTTCACTACGTTCTCTGTGTGTATATTAGTAAATTTTTTCAAAATATAATCATTTTTGAGTTAAAAAAAACAAAACAAAAAATAAAATTTTTTTTGCTTATATCTCGAAAAAAAAATGTTTGCTTAAAAAAATCGAAAATTTTTTTCTTTAAAATTCCCCAAAAGACATGTCTTACACATAAATATAATAATTTTTTAAGTAAAAGAAAAAAAAACTTTAATAAAACGAGGCAGTCGTCTTTTTTTGCTTATATCTCAGCCGGTTATTGATGGATCTAGCCAGTTTTCAATACCGATTTTCTCGAAAGCATTTCCAAAAGTTTGATACCATACACAACCCTGGGTGACCTATGGGAGCTACGTAAACTTGATTTCAACATACACACGGACAGACGGACATGGCTAAATCGACTTCCCTATCTATAAGGATCCTGAATATATATACTTTATAGGGTCGCAAATGAATATTGAAGAAATTACAAACGGAATGACAAACCTATATATACCCTCACCACATGTGTGTGTGTGAAGGGTATAAAAAGGGGGCAGAATAACAACATGGGTACCAAGGCGAATTCATATAAATTCGCCTTGATGGGTACATTTGCATTTTTTTTTATACTATATTTAACATTTTTGGTTGATTTTTTACGTTTAATTCAAAAACAAAATTTGTAGAGCAAATTAAACATATTTAATGAGTTATTGCGGCGAAAATTGTTAATAAGTTTGGTCAACAAATGACAGTAAAAAAACGTTTAATCTCTCTAAATGTAAAACTTACACAAACTTAATGGAAGACGAAAAATCCAATAATTAAACAAAAGCGTTTCCATTTCATTTCTTTAAAAATATTTTTTTTTAATGAAACCCATATTTTTTTAAACCTTTGTTTATGTAAACACAATAATTTAAAACTGGTTTATAAACCTTTGGTAAGCAGAATTTAATAAAGATGTATGCAAAGAGTTTAAAAAAAAAAATAGTTTAGAAATATGATGGCATTGCCAAAATCCCTAAGCATTAATTTTTAAAGTACTGTTTTGCATACGTTCTTTAACTAACATTTAAAAAATTTTGTTTGCATCATAATACAAAAATAGATTGTGCCCCCATGCCAATTTGGCATAAGGCAAATTGGATAGATCCCAAACACAGGAACGTAGAATAATGAAATTTTGAAAGGTACAAAAATATATTTCCCTAAAAACAAATAAAACCCGTCTATTTAACAGAAAGCTATAAATCAACATCTAAGAATATTTACTATTTTTTTTTATGCACAGATTTTTCTTAACTAATTAAAAATTTAAAACTATTTTTTTTACATAAAAAGGGCGTATTCTTTAATTTAAATATCTTTTATATTGTCAAAAGATAAAGGAATTTATCAGAGATTATCTGTTTATCAAAAGTTAATAGAAAGTTTTTTTTTACTGATGCAATCGACACCATTGTTGCTCGATATTTTCTCTTGTTATTTGACAATTTCAAAGGTTTTTTGTAATCATTTAATTGATACTTATTATTAACAAAACAATGTTTTCTTTTAAATTTATTTATTTCAGATAACAATGTCATCTTTTTTAACTGCGCAAAAGAAATGTTTTTCTGTTATGTTTAAAAATACAAAAATGTAATTTAAAAAAAATGCTTGTTTAAACAATGTTGTCGGCCATTGACCCCAGCGAATAATATTATGAATGATTTAAGCATTAATTAAAAGTATCTGTGTTTTTATAATTCTGTATTCTATGTTAACCACATATATACATACATATTCAAAAATAAATTTATCGATATGTCATTTACCATTTTCCGTTCGCGGTTTATTTTTAATAGTGCGTTGCGGTGGTTAAAATTATATGTATACATACATATGTATGTATGTATATAATCTATATATATAAAAGAGTAACGCTACTGACTGACTGATTAATCATCGCCCAGCCCACACGGATAGAGCTAGAGACTTTAAATTTGGACTGTGGGTTCCTCCCCCGTTGTATAGATCCACTTAGAAGAGATTTTTAGAAATTCGAATATTTAGAGGGTAAAACAGGGAAAAATAGGTAATCTTCTATCTTTTAAACCAAACAAGATACAAACAAAATTTAAAAAGCATTATACTCTACTCAAAAATTAAGTGGACAGGTGTCTGGTACTTTTTTCAAATTCGAGGGCTAAGGGGATAAAAACGAGTAAAAATTATATTTTGGTACTTTTTTGGGGCCCCTTGAACTTCTAAACCAATAAATATAATAATTTTGTTTTGACTGCATTTGTCACATCTCCGAAAAATATAAACTGTATTCATTAAGGGACTAAAAAAGTACCAAAAAGGGGGAAAACCGGGAAAATGCATTTAATAGTAAATAACTGGGCCAATTTAGGTATATTAGGCCAAATAGTATGATATAATAAAATTTGAATAACAATAATAATGGGTAAGAGAAAGGGGAAAATTCGGGTAAACGGCGAGAGAGAAAGTACTTTTTTAAATTTAGGGTACTTTTTTACATATTTTGAGTTTATGAATCTAGAAACGTAAAATTGGGGCCATTGATCCTTATTAGGCTAAAAAAATCATATATGGGGCAAAAAAGTACTTCTTCAACTTTTAGGGTAATTAGCTAAGCAGAATTTGAAGGTTAAATAAATATTGAAAAGTGCGCTAACGAAGTAGCGGGTTAAAAGCTAGTACATATGTATATATTTTTATAAAATAAGTTTCCAAAAGTCTTAATTTTATTATTTAAAGTAAAGAATACAAAATTAACTTAAAAAACTGTTGTTTTTAATTTCTTTTATAAAGACAATTTTAATTAATTCTTTATAATTGGAAAATAAAAATTTAAATTAAATTTCTAGACAATTTGTAATAATTTTTATATTTTTAAGAAAAATTTTGTTCTTTGTTTAATATAAATTTATTTGTATTTTAACATATTCTTGAATAAATTATCTTTATTATAACAAATTTTAAGTCAATTTATAGACATTTTTTATTTTTAATATCTAATACATACACTGGCGCTTTGCTAAGTTAATGCTGATCGTTTTTATTATTCACTAACTTAAATATAGCTTGTATTTTTGTTATAACAAAAAAAGAGAGCGAAGTCATTAAGTTAGATGGGTTTTGAGTACAAGAAAAAAAACTGGTTTAAAGAAGAATTGCGGAATAAAATAAAGCTTGAGGGCAAGACATCACCAATTCAAAACCAAACTTTTGTTTAGTTGCGTTTCAATGAAAGACTTAAATAAAAATATGTACAAACAGGAAGAAGTTTTTCACGGAAAGAAAAAATAACGTAAACTAATTTTATATTTATGTACATACACATACATACAAATATTGCACATAAAATAAGCTTGAAGTAATTATATGCATTTACACCTGTAACTACATAAATATTGTAGTAAATTACACTAAACAATTGATGATAAATCCCAACAATTTTATAATGCACAATTTGGTAAATCATGACAAAAAACAAACGATAAATTGATTATTTTGCGACCCTATAAATTATGTATATATATACTGAATCCTTATAGATAGGGAAGTTGATTTAGCCACGTCCGTCTGGCAGTCTATTGAAATCAACTTTTCTCAGCCCCCCGATGTCACACGGAAACGTTATTGGTATCAAACAAGCTCCGAGATTCTTGCTATTGAAAATCAGCAAAATCCGACAATTAACGAAATACAAGCAAAAAAAAAATTTTTTTTCACAAAAATTGTGTGTAAGACCTGCCTTTTGGGAAATTTCAAAAAAAATTTTTTTCGAGATATAAACAAAAAAGAAATTTTTTCGAGATAAGCAAAAAAAAAATTTTTTTTTCACAAAAATTATTATATTTGTGTGTAAAGCCTATAGTACACGAAATGTAAAAAGCAACATGCGCATGTGATCCTGACGTCACGAAACTGTTCACCATATCGGTAACTTTTTAAAAATGAGTTGTAGGGGCTACCTGAGGTAAAATTTTAATAGTACACGAAATATAGCTGGGTGTTTTTGAAGCCAAAAAGTGAAAGTACACGACATGTAGCAAATGTTGGTTGACGATAACGACAAAGTTACGTCAGTCACATGCGCATGTTGCTTTTAACATTTCGTGTACTATAGGCTTAAGACCTGCCTTTTTGGAAATTTTAAAAGAAAAAAGATTTTCGAGATATCAGCAGAAAAAGCTTTCGAGATATAAGCAAAAAAAAAATTTTTTTTTTACACAAAAATTTTTATACATATATATGTGTAAGACATGTATTTTTGGGAAATTTAAAAAAAATTAATAATTGGCCCAGAATCAGCAAAGATATGGGTGAAAAACCTTTATGGACTAAAATTAATATCATAAAAATATCAAGTTTTCTAAGCCTTAAAATACTTTTCGGACATGTAAATACATACGTACATACATACATACATATGTATGTATAAACATACTTATATACACACATACATAAATACACGTAGCGAAGGGTATTTAAGATTTGGCACAGCCGAATATAGCGCTTTTACTGGTTTTTTAATCCTCTTTGGCATAATAATTGAACTAAAGCATAGTTCAAACTGTGTTTTGTAATTTATTAAAAAATTTCAAAACTCCAACATTAACCAATCGTTTAACGAAAATTTTACATTTCTAAAAATTATTTTAACAGCCCTTTTATGTGTTTTAAGTAAAACTTAACCGATTAAAGTAGGTTTAAAGAAGATAAAAATATTTAATTAAATTTTTACAACATTACTATATCTTGCTTGAAAACGGTTTATAAACCTGTTTTAAGTCTTTTTGAATACGGCCGTAAATGTTTTAGAAAAAGTTATCCTTTTTTTTAAATGTTAAAAAATGTTATGTAAGTTAAAGATTTATTGAGGTTCTTCTTACAAAAATCATAACTCTAAAAAAAGGTCTACAAAAACATTTATACTGGTTTCTGCGGTAGATTAGTTAATAATATACATACCTCATTTTCGCAAGTAATTTGTTGTTTTAGTCCATAAGTTTTAGTTTACCAACTATCTATCGTCATTTAGAAACTAATAAATAAGAAATTTAAGGTTTTTTTCGCTTTGATTTAAAAAACAAATATTATTTCATGAAATTAATCCTTTTTATCATAATAGATAAACAATTAGGATCAACTAAATGTTTATAAAATTTATTTGTTTTAAAATACTTATTCATAAATTTAAATCACCTTTTGTTATGACGTTACTGTTTAAATTAATTCTTTACATGCTTAAATAAAACAAGCTTAAATTATTTATTTTAAATGGCGTATGACGTATAAGAAAAGCATAAGTTATAAAAAAAAAAACTTGTTTTAATTAGATTTATATATTTGTTGCACGTTTTATGTATATTTTTAAGAAACTACTTATGATTTTAATTTCCTTATTAAATTAAACACATTTTCTTTGTATTGTTATTTGCAAAAACCTCTAGGTTTGCAATTTATATTTAAATTAATTTAACCGGCAATATTATACCTATAAAAAGCTGTTAATCTACACACACACAATAAACGACATCTTATCAATAAGACGCTTTAAAAACGATTAAGACGAAATTTCAAAAATGAAATGTGTAGAGTAAGTAGTTGTTAAAAAAATTAAAAAAAAAAAAAAGATTCTTTTGTAAAACTATTGAGTAATTGATAAATTATGTATATTGTATTAATAAAAAGAGAATAACAAAAATAATACATGTGATTTTTTTTAAATATCTTTTATATTGTTCTTTTAAATCATAGTTAAAAAATGGAAAATCGAAAAAGAATTATATTTAGTTTATTACTTTGAAGTTAAATTGTTTTTGTCCTTCTGTGTTTAACTTAATTACTTATTGCATATTAAAAAAAAATGATTTCAAGTTAAATTGTTTGTAACATATTTCGTTTCAAATTGCAATAACATTTTTATTATAAAAAAGGTATTCCTGTTATAACTATATCACTTTCTTTAAAATTGTCTTATTCTTAATAATTCTGACAATAAGGTGCGTGCAAAGCCGACTTAAAGTACTTTCTTTTGCAATATGAAGAATATATGGACAAACATTTTATAGAAAATGGTTAAAAAAGTTTTTTTTTTAAACATTAGACCGACTTAAAAAACATATTTTGAAAGTTTACTTAATTAATTTCAAAGTTCTTGGTTGTTATACTTAATTTTTTGAAATATTAAAGTTAACTTGTACGACAAGCACATTGTATTTTTGTATGTATGCAAACACATACATGTGTTTGTAATATCTAGTGATATTGTTAAATTTAACTCTCTTTATCTTATTTAAACTTAAATCGTCCATTACTTTACTCTTCTTCTGCACATTGTCTTGCAATCGGGTAAAATAACATTATTTTTCTAATCGGACCCACTGTAGGAAAGTGTTTAATATTTTCGCACTTTATACCAAATTAAGTTTGCTTCAGGGATGGAAAATGATCAATGCTATTTTTTTCAACACCGTTTTCTTAAATTTATTTTATTTTTTTTACCGATGCTAGCTTTTTTACATAATAAATTTGCAAGTCTTCTTTGTACAGCTTGTCGTTACTGTAACTATACTATGTAGGAAAATTCAATTTGCTTAACAGACATTTTTTTAAACAACAATCAGTAACTGTTGAACTATTTTGGAGAGTACTTCTTTAAAAAATTAATAAGTGAAACTCAAAATACATATCGCTTAATTACTAGAAGAACGTCATAACTCAAAAAATGAAATTTTAGAGTTAATGATGCAGAATTTTTTTCTATATCCTGCTTTATACTTTGTAAAAAATGCATGCAAATCGCGTGTAAACTCATCTCTTGATAGAAGAAAAATTTTTAATATTTCCACTGAGTTGTATGTAAATTAAAAATTTTAAGCTCATTTTTTGCCAAACTAGTTTTTTGGAGTTATGACGTTCTTCTAGTAAATGAGTAATGTATATAAAAAGTACATAGTTTGCCATAAATATATGTTTACATACATATACCTATGTTTTAAAATTAGAAATTAATGGTTTTGAGTTGCAAATAGAAAGTAGCATTCGACTTGCCATTCTTAAAGCAAAAATCAAATAACAAAATTAGTACATTTTCAACTACCTATGTAGGTACAGTACACTGGCGGTAACAAACACCGGCTAACATGAACATATTTTTTTACATTGACTACTCTGCACATGAACACGATGAGAAAGCCCTATAACGTGAACAAATTTTTGATGTGGCTTGACATTTAGTTTAGTACGCGCTGCTGATTTGGCATGATCTAATCTAAAGTTTTTCGTGAAAAATGTCGCAAAAACTACGAAAATTCTTGTATCTAAATGAAAAAGTAAATGTAATAGAAAAAATTAAAGGAGGATTAATCGTAACTAGCTTAGCAAAGCAGTACAGTGTTGCAAAGTCAACAATTTGCGCTATCAAAAAAAAAAAGGGAGAAAATTAACAATACATTTTCTGGACCTGGAATGCGAAAAACTTTGAAGTGTTTTGAACTTCCTAAAATGAAAAAGGCATTGTACATTTGGTTTCTCCAACAGAGATAAAAAAAATTATCCTGTCAATGGATTAATAGTTTAAGAAAAAACTAGTAAGAACGTTATATTCGGCTATACCGAATCTTATATACACTTCACTACATTCTCTGTCTCTAAAAAAAATTTTTTTGCTTAAAAATTGAAAATTTTTTTTCTTTAAAATTCCCCAAAAGACGTTTTACACACAAATATAATAATTTTTGAGTAAAAAAAAAAAAAAAAAAAAAA
>NDXZ01003656.1:0-14952 GCA_003055125.1 Paykullia maculata | reverse complement strand
TCATTTCTACTGGAAGCTCTGTTTCGCATTTTTCCTATGGTCCCATCTAACTTTGGCAACTTTAAAAAAAAAGTGTGTTGTGACGAAGCTAATGAAGTTTGTATGACAAAGTAATAAAAACTTGCATCTTTATTTTTTTTAATAACTCGAAAACTAATAAAGACACCATTTTGAAAATATAAGGGTACTTAGACCATATAAATAGCTTTTTGTATAGAAGTTTTTAAAACAATTTTAATATAAGTTTTTTTTTAAAATATATTTAGAAAAAATTTTCTTTAACTAAATTTTTTAACCCTTGACATCTTGCCAACTGTAATCAAAAAGAATTTTTTTTAAATCTTAAACACAACAAAAGTTATGACCTTTTAAATGAAGGCTCCACAGCAATATTTTTAATAACTCAAAGCTACAGGGTTGCCATTGTTTATCAAAATTTAAAAAAATAAAACCGGTTTCAATATATACGAGCATTACTACATACATTTACAAAATTTTATCAAAATCGAAAACCATCTGGTAAAAATAACATGGAATTACTCTACTGAAAAAAATGTAACGTGCGTCACGTAGCGTGCGTCACTATGGGTTCACGGCTGTTAATAAAAAACTACACATTTTTTTGCCTCCAATTAAGTTATTTCAGATTTCTGTTATACTCATCTTTCTTAAAGGATTCAGGTTTTTTGTGCTTTTTATGCAAATTTCGCTAAAAATTACGAAAACACACTCCAACTTAAAATTTACTTCCACTTTTTGTAGCGTTCGTAACGTAACTTTGTGATCAATTATTTCACAACAAATACCTGCTACAAAATTTTGTTTTATGCCATTCGAAAGTACATATAAAATACTACTAAGCACTACGTAAAAGTTAAAGGTATATCTTTTGAAAGACCAACAAATTTGTATATTGTAATCCAAAAACGCGTACGAATCTAGCGTTCGTCACGCAGGATTTTCCCATATTTAAAAAGATTTATATACATATGTACACAAATCTTATTTTTTAAAGTTTTATAATCAATTAGTTTTAAAATATTCTTATAGAAACAACATAAAACCCTTTGTTCGGCTCTGCTTTAATTCCACCAACTCCAGGGTGCCTTCAAAAAAAATCTATTATAAAAAAAATCTTCCATTATAGAATTTATTTTGAAAGTTTGTATAAAAAATGTATTTAAAAAATTCGAGTTTCTTGCTGCTTTTATATATTTTCAACATTTTTTTAACAAGAAAAACTATAAAAAAAATCTCCTTGATAAAGAATTTATCGAGTTTGTTATATAAATAAAGAATTTATTATAGGAAAATACAAACAGATTTATAATTTTTTAATTAAGCTCCTGTGTAATCTGTTTATGTCTAGATATCAAGAGGAATCATAATAAAATTTAAATAAATATATTCACATATCTGACTTCCTCAGTTTGTTTTCTCATTCTCAGAACTAGAATAATGATAACTTTTTACAATTTCCAGTTTACTATCGAAAATGAGAAAGAAAAAAGGTATTAAATTTAAATGTTTTTATGATAAATCTTTAATTCTAACAAAGCTTTTTTTGTCCAATCCAGTTAGTTTTTGCCGACTGTACAGTTATTTCACAATTAAAAGGTAGCAATGCGTCCCAAACTAGTGAAAAGTTACATATATAAACCAAATTCTAAAAACCCCCAAACTTTAAACACCCTGTTAATTGAAATAAGTTTGTAAACTTAAAAATTTATTTAATAAATCTAAATATTCTATTATTTATTTTCCAGTGCTTGTATTATTTAGCTTAAGCTTAACAAGGGCTCTGCCAACAAACTCCGAAAGTGAAGCATCTGTTTCATATGCCAGCCGAGCTTCCCAAATTATTGCCACAAACTTACTTAAGTCTTACAACGATATCGATGGCAATCAAGTTCACTCTCCCCTAGGTGTCTCTACAATTTTGGCAATTTTAGCTGAAGCCGCCCAAGGGGATACGTACGATGAGTTCTACAAAGTATTGGGTTATCCCAGGGAACGTAGTGAATTAAGAGATTCATTTAGATCAATTATATCGAAATACCAATCGGTAAAATTGGGTGTCGATCCTGCTTTCGAAACATGGCTTTACATTTATCGCAATTTTACAGCCAAAGAAGAATTCAAGAGACTTGTACAAGAAAATTATTATGTCGATGTTAAGGATATAAGTCGTGAAGATTTTGAGGGATATAACTCAGAGACCAATTCGGAATCAGGTGGCACCACTAGCAATAGCAAAGATGTTATTGGCTTTGAGACTTTAAAACGTTTAAAAGTAGATGATGATGATGATGATGATGATAATGATAATAAGGGTCGTGCTTTTACAACAGTGAATTCATTTACCGACAATTATGGTGAAGAGCTGATAGAAAAAGAAACTTCTAAATTTGATCGTTTTGTAGAAGATAAACAGTACGTGGAGAAACCAGAAATAATTGAAGTGATTAACAAACAACCACAACAACAGAAGCAAGAGGAATCACAAACAGAAATTGATTTAAAGGCCACTGCCACCACTGCTGCAACACAGTTTAGCGAAGAAAACACAAAAGAACCAGCAATTGAAATGGCTGAAAAACTAGAAAATCTTCAAGAAAAACTTGTTGATGCTAAAGCCAGCGGCATTAACAACAACCAAGAAGATGCTAAACTTGCATCTAAGGATCAAACTAAACGTGAAGACAATTTGAGCTTAAAAGAAAATGAAACTGTACAAGAAAATGAGAAACAATTTAAAAGCTTTAGCGAAGATGAAGATATTGAAGCGGCAGCTGAAGCCGGCAAGTTATTAATACCCATACAAGAAGTCTTAGAGTCCAATGAACCTGAGAAGGTAAAATTGCCATTGCAGAAACTGGAAACTATTTTAGATCAAGCCTCTAAAGATTCTCCAGCAGAAATAATGTTGGCTTTAGAAACGCATGTTAGTTCAGCTAGAAGTGTAAGTAGAGAATTTAAATTGCATTTGATACATTTAAGCAAGTAAAAAATTTTAAAGTTGGCCAAGCCCGACCAAATTATATTCTACACCACAATGAAAAATATATTTGGAATGAATAAAAGAAAACGAAGAGACAAACGTACTTTGCTTCTTTAACTATTATTTTTTTGTATGATTGAGGCTACCATAACTTGGCTTTATATTTAACAGGATTTCGGAGGCCGCAGTCTTTTCCTTAAGGACGATATTGCATCGGCTTTAAGTGCCAACTCTATTACCGGCCGTGATATTGGCTCCAAAACAAAAATGCTACTCTTCAATGGTCTTTACTTTAGAGGCAATTGGGCTAACAATTTTAAAGAAGAACATGAAGTTGATGAATTCTTTTTTATGACTTCTGAAGATGCTATTAAAACGCCAATGTTACATGCCCGCGGAAAATTCTATATGGCCGAAATGGAAAACTTGAATGCAAAAATGATATGTTTACCATATGAGGTAAGATTTGTGTTGATATTTTCTAAAAGTTTAAATACTAGTAGATTGTGTATTCACAATATAACAATAAGATGTTTAGGAAAATTAAGATTAAGAATAACATTAACAATTAACAGAAAGTGTTTAAATCACAAAAAAAAATTATTTTTCCTCGATTGATGCCAATAATAGTTTGTTCAGTTTCGAGCTTTAAAAAATTTTTTTTTAATCAATGTGTTTTGAACTGTCATAACTTTGCAACTTGAAAGTTTTTTTTTTCAATATTGACGTCTAAAAAAAAAATTCGCAAATATATTTTTAACAAAAAAAAAATCGAAAAATAAACGTTTAACATTTAAAAAATATATAAAAAAAAAGTCGTTGTTTTAACTAAATCTGTTATCGGTTGCGGCTTAATAAAAATTTAATTGTATTTACGAAAAAATAAACTGTATTAAAATTATTTTTTTCGTAAATATTAAAAAAATGTTTAGAACAATGTTAAAGCTATGAAATTTTATACCAGTTTTTTTAAATTTGAAATAAATACTAGTTAAGTGTGTCACCGCTATAAATTTTTAAGTTTAAGGATATAGAAGAAGAAGAAATGTCCTTGCAAATAAGGAATTAAATTTGTCGCACGTACTTATTGTCAATAATGTAATATATGTACCATTTTACGACGAATTCTAATAATTTGTGTAGCTTTTATACCATTTTTAACTTTAAGGATATATATATGGGAGGTGAGCGTGTCCTTGCACCGAATTGGAAAAAATTTAATAGACACATTGACCTTACTATAAGTGTTTTGTGTACGGAATTAATTAAAGAAATTTAATTTTTTTTTTACTTTTCTTTAGTTTTTTAAAAAAGGACATTTTTGAGTTTGGCGTGTCCTTGATCTGATTTGAATAAAATTTGGTAAAATCATTAGGAATATCACATCAAATGACTGTACAAAATTTCATGAAGTTCGAGCTTTTTTTCAACCTTTTTTATTGTCAGGATATATGAGAAGGACCCGAATCTTTGCTCCGAAGTTTTTAAAATTCTAAATTTTATTATACTTTATTAACGTTAATATGTGTGCCAAACTTCAACTCTATACAATAACTCCTTTTATTTATGGCCAGTCGTTATATGAAATAGGTCACTGTGCGGCGTGGCCTGATAAATGCTAAATATCTCTTAATCTATTGGTATAAGGAACAAAATTATTATAATCAAAATTAATAAAACTTGAATTTCCTATAAAATAAGACTCGAGCCGAGTTTCTGGAATGATTTGTTTTGGTTGTAAAGAAAATGAAATACGAATTTTAGTGAAAAATCCCTGTTTTTCCCAAATTCATCCTCAATAAGCAACGTGTTAGCGTTATCTGATTGAGCTGAAACTTTGCCAATTGTAGTTTCTAGCCTATTGGTATATTTAAGGGAAATGACTGTAACTGTTAATACAATTAAAATACTTTTTGCAAATTTTCTTAAAATTATATTCTCTTCTATTACAGAACCAAAAATACAGTCTCATGATTATTTTGCCAAATGAACTTGAGGGTCTTCACTCAGTAATATCGAAACTTGAACCAAGTGATTTTAAGATGGCCAAACAGGAAATGACGGAAAGAGATCTGCACATTATTTTACCGAAATTCCAAATAGAAGAAACTTCTCGTTCCGAATCTACGCTTAAAGGTTTGGGTTTAATCAAACTATTCTCACGCAACGAAGCTGACTTAAGTCTACTATCCGATGATCGTGATATACATGTTGATGAAATTGTCCAGTTTGTTAATGTCAAAGTCGATGAGGGTGGCAACTCAATTTATGGACTTTCGGCCTCCGATGCACAGGGTAGAGATAATGAATCATTCGAGAAAATAGAAATAAGTCATCCCTTTGTTTATTTCGTAATGGACTGTGAAAAAGATTTTGTTTTGGTATCAGGTAAAGTTCACGCACCCGAAGTACAAGAGGAATTTCCAGTGAGCATTGATGTGGAATTTGAAAAAGCGTAGATATGTTTTAAGTAAAAAAATCGAAAAAAAACATAAAAAAAAATAATTTCTCAAGACTTGTAAAAATCATATTTAAGGATTTTGATGGTAAAGAAATAATGTAACATGTATGCAGATGTTGCAAATAAATAAGTGTAACAAAATAAAACATTTTCTATAAAACAAAAATATCACAAAAATTAGTTCTACTTAAGGTTTTATTTCATAAATTTATGGATTAATTTAAGGTACTTGATTTTGAGAATTGTGGAGAACACCAGTTCCCATGACAGTTCTAATTGAGTTGTTGTATATTTTGCAACCATTAAAACAGTTGTAATAACAATTAATTCACTAGCGATGAGCTGAAGTACACATGATGTAAAACTATTAACAAACCCCTCTTAAAAAATCAATTGCCTGGAATAATAAATTTATCATACACACGACGTAATGACAAAGGATAAAAACTCCTGTTTGGCACTGTAAAATTTTGTTCGCTTTAAAGGGGTTGTTCTAGTTGCCTGTTTTAATGTTTAAAACACGTTTTTTGTTTTTAAAAGAAACTTTTTTTTTTAACACAACTGCACAAAAAGCATCATTATTATAATTTATTTTATTTCTAAATAAATGGCAAATATTTGTCTTTGTATCACTTTATACTTTATGTACTCTTTGTTCATTTTCATGTGTATCTTCAGATGATGTCAATGATGACCAAAAAAGTTTTACTCATGTAGAATTTGATCTTTGATCCTGGAAATGTGTCAATGTTTTTTATATAAAAAAAAGAATAAACATTTTTAGATCCTGACTAACATTCTTTGAAATTGATGCATCATGTTTAATTTAGTTCATACAGGGAAAAAGTAAGGCACGTGTCATTTTTTTCATTTTGATGTCTCTTTGTCTTTTAATCTTTTTTAGTTTGGGAATATCGTGATTTTTTTTAGGAACAATATGAATTGATTTGTTGTCATTAAGCCATAATTGGTATAAAATAGAACAAACTGCAAATCATGTATCTCATATTAATCAAAAGCACAAGACACAATAAGAAAATCTTAAGTTTTTAATGCTGTCTGTTTTAATATATTCTTGAAAATTTTTTATAATAAAGAACTACTAATGACACTTGGCTTTTGAAAATCTTAAGATCTTTAAAATAACTTTGGTTTGGTCAAATCATTTTATACTACAAAAAAAGTAAAAAGAGGTGATATTTATGTGTATAACAGATTAAATTGCAAATAGTTTGTTCAACAAGAAAACTGTTTTAAATAAAAGTTAAAATGCTATATTTTAATCTGCCACTTTTTTAGTAAATTTTCTCACGCAGTAGCAATTAGAACCAAAAGTGGATAGATAATTAGAAGAAATACAGCACCTAAGTGCTCAATATTTACTTCTATTGTCCGTCGCTTTACGTGGAAAAACTTCATTCCAATTAAGACATTTGATTTATTTTTAACTGACCTAGAGACAAGTTATATATAAAATACATAGCTGAAGGAAGGTCACGCTCGACAGTTTAATACCCTACACTACAAGATAACATTATTTGTGCTAAATTTTTGCAATTCCGACATTATATACTAAATTATATTGGAGAGTAAACTTGTAAATAAGATGAAACTAAGTTGGATAAGACTTATTAGTGGTAAATTTTATCTTCATTTTTATATTCTTATAGTTTTGATGAATGAATTAGTGAGAATGAAGAATGAAGTGATCACCGCAAAAGTCGATTTTCGATTTTATAAAACTTCTTTTACTTAAGGTAAAACTTGGGCCTGTTTTAAAGACTTACCGATAGTAAAAGTTAGGATGTCATCTGAGAGTTTGTCACTACTAGAATAAGGTGCCACTTTTTTTTAACAATTACTCAATCCTGCCACTTTGTATGTAAAAGGTTGTAGTCTGTGGTAAATAAAAACCAATATTGCCATAGTCTGTAAATAAAAACATTTATTTTAAATAAAAGTTGAGATAATGAAATTAAACTTTATTGTCAATAACCGGGTACCCGGGTAACTTTTTCAACTTAAAAACGCTGAAATTCTTTAAAAATAAATATATTGTAATGAAACTTCAGTTCTTCGCAATTAAGGTCTTAATAAACTTAAAAAAAAAAAAAGATAATAATATTATTAATTAGATCAATAAGTAAACAGTTTAACAATCGACACCTACGCCAGTCAATGACCGAGTACCCCGTTACCCGTACAGTTGGTGTGCTGATTAGAATCAAGTTTTTGTAGCTCCCATAGGTCACTTAGAATTGTATGTGGGATCAAATTTTTAGAAATATTCCGGAAAAAAATGATTTTGAAAACTAGCAATATCCAACAATAACTGGCTGAGATATAAGCAAAAAAACACAACCACACAAAACCACACAAAAATCTTTAATTTTTTGCAGCTTTTGGATAACATATAGACATTTGAATAAAACTGAGCTAATTAACCAAGATTACGGAAAGAGATAAGCGAAAACGGATAAAAAATTTTATCATTAACACATCAAGTTTTTTAAGACTTTAATTACCTTTCAGGCATTTGACTTTCAGGCATTTGACACATTCGTATATAGCGTTATTACTTGTCTGTTCTGGTAATGTTAGGCATAGGTAACACGAAGTAACAACTAGTTTTCTTCGAATAGTTCGGGTGGAGGCCGACTGTAGTTCACACGATACAATTGTTGGTAACGGTTGGCCCAAATAGCATTCAATGGCAGACCTTGATGTAAAGTGGCGTGTAATTTGTTTATTTGCTGCTCATTCTTTAATGAGAACACAAAGCTGAGCTTCTGCAAAAAGCATTTTATTTGTGTATTTTTTATTAATTGACACAGATTAATACAACAAAGTTGTTTTAAAAAAATTTAAAAATTATTTAATGCGAAAACATAATATCTAATATAAAGGTACAAACAAAGGTACAGTCAAGTATACAGGGGTGTCAGGGTCGCCGGTCATTGATTAACGTATATATTTTTGGTCATTGACCGTAGGATAAAGCTAAAATTACATTTTGTTATCACGCACTAAATAGGCAGATCATGAAAACAGGCCTAAGAATTCTATATTTCATTGAATTACAAGATTTAAAAGGGCAGACGGACAAAGATTGGATTTTTAAACAAATTCGTAAATAAAAATTATCAATTCAAAGAAATACTACTCTTATCATCTATGATGGCAATTCTGTAATGAATTTCTTCATTATGAGACACAAATTGTTCAATATTCAAATAATATTTTTAATATTTTCTAAATGTTAAATGGACGAACTACTCCAAAAATCTAGCGAATTTTCTAATTGTTTTAAGGGGATTTTAATTCAAAAAAAAAATAAAATTGTGCCAAATTGACAAAATGGGTATTAAACCTTTAAAACAACTTTAAACAAATTTGTAATAAAATGCAAAAATTCGAAAAAACAATTTTTAGAAGCTTATAACAAGTATTACGGCCTATGCTCCTTACAGGAGTAAAAGGATTATTTACATATGTGTCATATGTGTATAAATGTCATACGAAGTACTACTTGAAATAATTTAGTATGACTCAAGTCAGCATATGTTTACCCAAAATGCTACTGAATAAGACATAGCATAAGCCATAGAATTAATGATGAAAATAATCAAACTAATTAAATTAACTACATAAATTTATCTTTATGTAAAAGTTAAGAAACCCATAAGATAAACAAATAATTAGCCAAACAACAGAATTAAGTTATATTCATTATTAGGAAAAGAAGTAAAATAAATAGAAAAACATCAAAGGTGGTTCATAATTAAATTAATCGTTAATGCATATGCACACACACACCCACGCACACACACACACACACTCACCCACATTTACACTCTAGCAACTACTTAAACAAACATTTACAAAGTAAAAGAAGCAAATCATTGAATCTAATACACAGCTGGGATTAGGAAATAAACAAGGGGTGCTTAGAAAAGGTACGAGTGCCCTAAATTCAAAGCATTTTCAAAGAAATCCTATGAAAAAATAATGAGGCAAAAGGAACAAAATGATGATGTGTAAGTAATCGTACTAAAGCGAAAGCTTAAAATAATTGTGGCACTTGTTGTAAAAGGTGATTATTTGCTAAAAACAACTTGGGGCAAAGAGATAAATAAATTATTTATAAAAATAAAAAAAAACCCATAAGGATGCAACAACATCCAAAGGTAAATACTTAAATGAAAAGTGTAAAGACCAAAGCGAATACTAAATATTTTTTTTATTAAAAACATTTGGTTCCACTGAAAATGCTAAATAAGAAACACGAACGATATAAATTTAGCTAAAAACTAATAAATCTTTTATACCTTTTCATATCAACTACATGATTTATATGCATCTTTTTTTTAAATCAAATTTCATACTTTTTTCTATTATTTTTTGTTTGTGATATTTTGTCAGGATATGAGCGAATATTTATGTTCGTGTTGATGGTTTGTATTTTATGGATACTCTTTTCGTATTTTTTTAATGTTGCGTCCAAAAATATTTTTGCTCAATATACCTTTTATGGTTGTTTAACTTTTATGTTTGTATTTTTGCTTCAACTACCACCACCCTACATTAAAAATCATTTTTTTATACATCCTGTTTCAAATACCTATGTATGTGCATACTTACACATCTACATATGGATGTAGAAAAGAGTATGAATATTTTTTATTTGCAAAAACTACTTTTTTTTTTGCTTCCTTTGTCCAGTCACAGAATGATAGATAATATTGAGGTAATACACTCGAACAAATAGTTGTGGTAAAAGTATAAAAAAAATTTATTTATTTATTTATTTACTTCCTTTTGAGTAACTTTTTTTTAATTTAAAAGGAAAAAATAATCTTCTGATTTAATAAAGAAAACTTACGGAAAATAATTTTCTTCTTTACAGATCCCTATGTAAATCCCTAATAATCCTGGTGTTATTATTAACACTTCTGAGTTGTAAAATTTACTAATTTTTTAAATAAACTGTATCCTCTATAATAAATATATAGCGTTTAAAGTAATTTATTGTTTTCGCATTTTTAAGTCTTCTTTTTAGTTTTATTTCTATATTTAAGTAAAAACTAAAATTTGTTTTAAAATTTTTTTTTCCGAATTTTTATTGGTTTTTACAAAAATACTTTTGATACATATCCAACATACATTTTAAGGAAGTTCTAAAACTCACATGATTTTAATTTATCACTATTTATACGGCAGGTGTAAAAAAACATTAAAAAATATTATAAAAATATTAAAAATAAAAATGTTGCTAAAAACACTGCTTCTATAAAAAGAATTCGTTCAAATTTTCGGGAATATCAATTCCAAATCGTTAAAGAGACATATCACGCTTTATCTCTTGATTTATTTTTAGCGATGAAGGAAGGACATTTGCAGGTTTTCACGAATATCAAACGTAATCGCCTTAAATACGAAGCTGGTCAAGCAGTGACTGTTACTGCTGCTCGACTTTGCGATATAAAAAAGGAGTTCTCTCAGCCCAAACTGGATGGTACAACATTGTGCCAAATGCATCACAGCCCGTTTAACAATTTATTTACAATAAATCATATACTAAACATGTTTCCCCTGTAAAGCCCAATCTTGACAGTCAATTTAAAATAAGATTTAAAAAAATAGAACGAAAGGATAAGAATTCGTTCCATTAAAAATTTAATCGTTCATAGCTAAAACTATTTAGAAATTTATATTAACAACTTCCCTGCTCTACGTCCACTGGTTTTTTGAATAACTTAATAACATGCATATACTATGAGAGTCTAAAGTGAGTAAACACCAGTTAAGTATTCCGTTTCTTTAAGACAGTGAAAATAAAAAATTATATTGAATAGATTTTCTTTCAAAAACAAAATAGTTTATTTATTATTTGTAACGGTAAAATATAACAAATAGTTAAAGTTTACTACCAATTATTTATTTACACTTTTAAACAAAAAAGTTAAAAAATAACGCCTCAATTCATAAAATTCTTAATTTTTTTGTAAACTAATATTTTGTTGGGCCTCTCTTGGCTTTTTCACATTTTATTCTATTTGACATAGATTCCAACAACTTTTTGGTGTACTCGGTCGGAATTTTGGCCCATTCCTCTCTTAAACCTTCTTTTAGGGTTTCTTGGCTAGTTATGTTCCTTTTATGGATATTTCAGTATAAATAATCCCAAATATTCGCAATAGAATTGAGATCTGGGGAATGTGGTGGATGAAAATGTTGGCTTGAACTTCGGTATACCAGCCATTCTTTCGCTAAACGGGATGTATGGTTGTGGTCACTGTCTTGTTGAAAGATCCAATGTCCAGGCAAATCCAATTTAGCGACGCTTGTTGGATCATTTTTTGCTTAGATCTGCATATGATGAGCATTCATTGTCGTGTTAATAAAGTCAAGCTCTCTAGCTCCAGAAGCCGCAAAAACCCCCACACCATAACGGAGCCGCCATATTTTCATTATTTTAGAGAAACGGAACACTTCACTGGTGTTTACTTACTTTTGACTCTCATAGTATACCATAAAATATAATTTTTATAAATGGTTAGATATTCCTACATATATTCATCTTATTTTGGTTATTTTACTTTGTGACTCATTAACGTAGCAAAAAAATTTTTCTTCACCAAGTCCAATGAGTCCCATATGAGCAAACTGATCTAGGAAAAGCTTTTGTAAGTTGTTTAGAGAAACAAGTCATACGTGACTTATGAACTTAATCAAATGCGCTCTCGTGAGTCATATATGAATCATTAGGCAGGGAAGCTGTTAAAATATGTCTATAATTTTGCTTAAAAAAAGGCCAGAAATAGGAATGTACTGTTCTTTTTTACCACATCAATTGGTCTGACATTTTGTCCTACTTTGTTTCAAATTAAGAATTTATGTCATGACATTAGCAAAAATTACTGTATCGAAGAGCACGATGTTCGGAAAATATTAATGAGCTATAGTAAAATTTAAGAACGACCATTTTGACTTGTCCTATTTAACTAACCGGCTTCTATTGGCAAGTAATCTTTAAACTTTTTTCATACTTGATCATCAGTTTTACATCATCACATATTATCAAACCACTAACTCCCTTTAAAGCCAAGAATGTCGGGTGCTGCGATATATGTTATATCAAATTAGCACCAAAATAAATTTATTAGAAATTGGCCATACACAAAAGCTTTATTAAGACACCCACATAACACCTGAGGACACTGTTACACTAGACTGAAACAAACATGCTACCCCATTTATGTGTTGCTAATGGCAAAGCTATTTATCTCGTCTACCTTAAAAATGGTTAAGAATCTGTCTTCTTTAAAAAAAATCGTTTAATATAGTATTGTAAAGTTCATTAGCTAAAAGTTTTATCAGCCATAGCGGGATTTAACTAAAAATTAAATTTGCAAAAGGTATAAATTTGAGCCCTATGTGCAAAAAAAATCGTTTTTCTTTTTCTTTAGCATCAAACAAAATGTCATAAATTTTTTTCGAGTGTATTATTTTTATATTTGGTTAAAGATATGTACCTTGTCCATAATATTATAGTTCACACACACAAACACACATGTGGTAAATCCTGTAATAAACATTTAATACAGCAAACAAGGAGATATCTAAAGAAGCGTCAGAGGAGTTCGGTAGGTAAAACTTTATGCAGGACCCCAATGTATTTCTAGAAATTTTGCAAAAGACAAAAAGAAGAGCAACAAAAATTATGATTATCATAAGTTTGTGTTACGTGAGTTTTCATGTGGAAAAGATGAAACATCATCAGTATCGTTGTGTTATTACTATTTTTTGTTGCTGTTTCTTTTACTTTTGCTATCTGTATTAGTGCTACAGCTAGTAAAAGTAGCAAACTAAAGCAATAGTTAGAGACTTAAAACCAAGTAACATGTTGTACATTTGTGGTATAAACGTTATTTTCCCTGCTGCTTGCTGTCTTCAACGAACACATCAACAACTCGGATGTCCTTTTCAGTACTTTAGTTTTGTTATACACTTGTACATGTCGTGTATATGAAAGAGTGTCTGTGTATGTGTATGTCTACAGCTTTTGTTGTTGTTGTTGTTGTTGTAATCGTCATCACCATAATCATAGTTTTGCAGTTACTCCTGATTTTACCTCTGTTTTGTGGCGCCCGTCTGACAGGCGCCAATCTCTACGTTGTGTGTGTTTCTTTTCTTTCTTTTTTTTTTGTGTGTTCATTTTACATCTTTGTTCTACACTTTTAATACAAAAAGGAATTTCATTTTTCTTTTCTATAAATGTGGCACAGCACAAGGTGGTTTAGGTGGATGATACTGGGGCGGGCAGCATTAAAGTATAAAATGTAAAAGAAAATTCGCATTTCCTTTTGTTGTTAAACATCATATCATGTAGTTTTATATTTTGTATTTATTTATATGTTGTATGTTTTATTTGCTTTTTACAAACACCGGCGACTGTAAAAGAAACTACTTTAAGCTCAACTAAATGCCACATGCTTTTAGTTTCTCCACTAATGTGTTATTTTATTTTAATAGATTCTTTAATATTTTATTTACGATGAAATTAAGAGATTAAAAATGGATTAGGAAATTATTGTGTTAAATGCTCAAAGTTGGTATAATATTTAGAGCTGGGGGCAAATTACGGCATTCGATATCGATCGAAAAAAAAAATTCTAACTGGAATACCAAATGTAAAGAAAACTCGATCGATCGAACAAAATTTCGATCGATATCAAATTGTTTCGAAATATTGAAAATAGAGTTTAACTGTTGGTCAGAGGCTAAAAGTACTCTTACGGCACTTGAACAAAGGTTGAAAGAATTTTATCTGAGTTTTAAATTGAAGCGCCTTTTTTTAACCCATTCGGTAAATCAGTTGCAATGGTTCCTAAAAGTTTTCGAGTGGGCCAGATCACAATCTTTCTTACTTAACAAAATTAATTTATCGTAAAAAAGTTAACCAACGCTTTTTGATGGAAAAAACCTGCTGTTGGCTTAAAACGAAAAAATGCTTTAATTTCTTAAGGCACCAACTATAATTTATTTCGCCTTCTTCCTTCAAAAACGTTGAAATACCATTTGATTTGTTTCTATTTTTAACGAGATCACAGCCATGCTAATTTATAGTTAAAATTTTTTATTTCCTATACGAAATAAATGATCGACTTGAAAACGCAAAAAGTAATAATATTTGTACAGAGATATTTTTCTTTTCTTATAGTTTTTCTTAGGAATCTACACAAAACAACTCACGCTTTTTAAAATCGGAAAAACATAAAATTTTATTAACCTTTATGTCAACAGCAGCATACCCGGGTATGTTTTGCGTTTTGAAACAGCTATATCTTAGGAAGGAGCAATCGGATCGATCTGAGATTTCATAATATCCTTAACAAAAGTGTTTTAAACCATAATCTCATGTTTAAGTGGAACTGGACAACTAAAGCTATAGATATGGCCACTTTTCAATTTATACCCCTTACGTCAA
>NDXZ01003653.1:0-19539 GCA_003055125.1 Paykullia maculata | reverse complement strand
TGACTTCGACGTCATATATTGAAAAATGGGGATAAAGTCTAATCTAACCGGAAACCCTACAGCGAAAATATTTTGTTAAGCACGATAATTTGCTACAAGTTTTCATGACTTAACTAGCACTATTTTAAAGTGTAAGATATTTTTTTTGTAATAATAATAAATTGTTAAACAAAAATGTTATTTTTTATTGGCAAATTTAAATATGGGCAATTCCATGTCATCGTACGTGACATTCGTATGCCTACAAAGTGGAACAGATTTCGTAAAAATAGTGGTAGCTGAAAAATAATTTCATCAATATGTTACATTCAGAGGGTACTATAATTGAAAAAAATTTCATCACATTCGGAACCTTGTCGTCTGAAATATCGGGCAAAATAAGGGCATATCGTACGTGACACAAAACGGAAGTAAATTTTAGGTGCATGTAAAAATATGCGAAAATCTGCGAATTATGGAGATTTTTTTTTTTTTTTTAATTCTTGCACTAAGTGAAATATTTCTCCTTTATAATCCGTAATTTTTAAATGTAAAAAGTTTATGGATGATTTTTTATTGAGCAAAATTTGATATCGTACGTGACATATAGAACGTGACAGATTTTTCTCTTATAGTATTCTTAAGTAATTAAATATATGTTTTGTTAATTTATGCATAAAAAATAGTTAAAAACCAGTAAGAGCGCTATATTCGGCTGTGCCAAATCTTATATACCCTACACTACGTGTATTTATGTATGTAGTACGTATGTATTTACATGTCCGAAAGGTCTTAGAAAAGTTTATTTTTGTATGATATTAAGATTGGTCCGTATAGGTTTTTCGCCCATATATTATTGTTGATTCTGAGCCAATTAGTATTTTTTTCCAAATTTCCCCAAAAAAAAACATGTCTTACAAACAAAAATAATCATTTTTGTTAAAAAAAATTTTTTTGTTTTGCTTATATCTCGTTAATTATTAATTTTCAAGAATCTCGGACTGAATGTTTGATACCAATAACGCCTCCGTACAACATCGGGGGGCTGAGAAAGTTGATTTCAACAGACGGATATGGCTCAATTGATTTCCCTATCTATGTTTGTTTACAAAATAAATTCTTGGTTTTGAATTGGGCGCTTCTCCCATCGGAGAATATGTAAATATACTTTTTTTACCCATCTTTATAAAATATTTATAATTATCAAGTGAACTCTGATGCATTTAATTGCAATTGTAGTACTTACAATATCGTATGTGACAAACTTTAAAAGCCTTTTTTCTCTTTTTTCTTATGGATCTTGTCTATTGCTGTTGTAACATTAAATTTAAAGTATAATTGTAAAGTTACAAAAACCTGAATTTATTTGCTCGTTAAAAGAAAATAGTTAATTGCAATCTCCTAAAATTAATCAAAGAGAGATGATCAGCTTAAACTGTTATTTTTGCTCTTTAAAAATTTTAATAAGCTATAAATACCTCTACATACTAAAACTTTAATGGTTTTTTAGTCATTACGATATTTAAAAAAAAGTTGCGATGGTTTTTATTTTTTCAGTCGTGGTTGATATTTCTGTGGAATTGCCCATATGTGTTCTGAACACTTGTAGAAACAAAAAAAAAATTATTTACCCTTTCTTTTGTAAATGGTTGCTTTTTAAATTGCAGTGAGTAGGTTATTATGTGTGTAAATGAGTGTGTGTGTGCATATATATAAGAGCAATATCGTGTTGTAAATGTGAACTCTTGCGCCTTCTCTGTCACTCTTTTTGTTTTTTTTTTGTATTGAGATGTCTGTTAAAGTGTGATAAAATTTATTTTATTTGCATTTTGATGACTGAAAAGGGGTTTATTGGTTTTTGGTTTTTCTTATCTAATTTGTTTAACACACATTTATTTTTCTGTGAAACTAATACTGAAATAACTTTATTGAATGAGTAAATGGAAGTTTGGTGATAATTAAATTGTAATTGAATAGTATTTAATTTATCAATGGAAAAGAAAAAAATAAGTAAAAAGTTCCCAGTTAAACAAATTTTAGTGTATTTTTTCTTTTTCTTCTTTAATCTTGGTTTTGCGCTCACACTGAAAATTTTGTTAAAAATAACAAATGACAAAACAAATTAAACTTAAAATACCTGAAAGAATGTTTAACTTTTCATTTCACTCTCCCAACAATGTAAACGAGCTCAAAGTCATATGTAGTCGGTCAAGCTTGAACAAAAAATATTCTACACAACAACATATTAAATCAAAAATTTGGTAAAAACATGTGTGGTAACATAAAACTTGTTAGTGTTAATTTTTTTTTAAATGATAAATATTTTTATTCATAAACCGATTATAGGCCAAGTCAAATGGGAGTCCAAAAAGTTGTGTGTTCAAAATTTGAAAGAAATATATTTAGGGCTTTAACTTGTTACCTAGAAAGTAGTTTATCATAGAAGTCCAAATATTATCTAATAAAGTGTAGGGTATCAAATGTAATAACAATGTTTCAAATTAGAATAAATTAGTTTAAAAAAGAACTAAAACAAAACGAATACGGAATACGAAAGAGATAATTGAATAACAGTGGCAAACAACTTTATAGTTTTTGGAACCAAAACAAAAGGGAAATAAAATTGTTTAAATTTAATTTTTTTTTTTTTAAAGAAAGGAGTAATAAAGCAATAAATAGATAAAGTTTAAACTATTGTTAATTATACGCCTTTATTTTTTTTAAAACTACGACACAAATCATACGTAAGTTTAAACGAATAACAAAGATATACAACCCTTTTTTTCCTAAAGTTTATACAAACTTTTATTATATTTTTTATTTGATTTTCTTTGATATACCATTTAACACTTAAATGAAACTTATTATAATTAAATGAACAAATTATTCAATTACTAAAATTGTTTTTTTAATAATAGTATTTACATCTTTACCCCCATATTCATAAACTTAAAAATTTGTTATGATGGATTAATTATGTTATATTATGGGGGTTAATTTCCCACTGTATTTGTGCTGCACTTTAATCAAAATTGTAAATTTTTTCTTTTATCCTGTTTTTTTTTTTAAATTACAAAGCGGATTAGCACAACGTAATTAAAACATAATGAATCTTTTAAATGAAATGAGTTTTTTTTCAAGTATTTAAACAGTTACTCACAGTCTATTACGACCTCTATATCTCCCAAGCACACATACACTCATCTACAACTGCATTTTACTTTTAACTTAATTCATTTTAATTTGTTTATTTTCTATTCTATTTGCACTAAAAACTGCTAAAAGAAGTATATTTTCTATAAAAGAGACAGAGAGTTAGAAAGATAAACACAAGAACCAATCAACATTAAACTCAATTAACACCTAAGCTCTGCATTTTTTTGTAACTTATTATCTTGTTTATTATTCTGATGCCCAATGTTTATTTCAAACCCTAGTATGTAGGTGGGTTCATTAACATTGCTCTTAATTGTTATATTAAGGAAATCTTGTGGACCCAAATATTATTTTTATAATTTTAAAATATTTTTTTTTAATTTATAATAAGTAAACCGTTTAAAAAAATCGTTCTTTCAGAATTCCCATATTTCAGTAAAAAATTATAGGAAAACCTTTTTTAATTTCAATCTACTAACTTTTAAGGTTAATAAGAATATTTTGGTTGAAATTAAAATTTTTTTATTTTTTTAAATTTTAAACTAAAATTTGAAAAAAATTTATTTTGTTTATCAAATATATGAAAATTTAAAATTTCAGAAAATACTTAAGGTATCAGAATTTTAGTTTTATTTCGGTTCATAATTATTTTAACTGAATAAAAATAACAAAACTATCGTTAATATATAGTTTTTTTGAAATTTGCAGATTGAAAATATAAATCCCAGAAAATACCCCTGCTAGTTTATTTCTACTGTAAAATGGTAAAAATATAATTAAGAAAAACCATTTTTTTATAACTTTTTCAAAAATATAAGTTTTTTTCAGCTCTGGTTTTAAACGGAAAATTATTTATTTTATCAAAATATATATTTCGATCTTGGTATAAGCGGCTGGGATATAATCAGCCTTTAAACTAAATTACTTGTCTTTTTGTGTTAATCCTAGTAGCCGATCACAATCTGTTGTTCAGTTGTTTAAAAAACGAACATCAACCAAACTCAAAACAAGAGCGTAAAAAAATAAAAATTTCACTCGATTTGTTTCAAATGCTCTGAGCACACGGATTTCATCACAAAAAGAAACTGTTTTTGTTGTAAATTTTACGATAGAGTTGTAAGAGATGATGTACATATGTATTAGTATTGCAAGTATTAAAATTGACAATAAAGTTGACTTTATTAAATGATTTAAATATATTTTTTACAGATTTTAAAAACCGACTTCTCTTCTCTATTGCTTGTTATGAGTAAATAAGTATATTACGAGTACATTAAAAGGGTATACAAGATTCGTCATAGCTGACTCTAACACTTCGATTTAATGTGCATTTTATTAAATAACAAATTGTAATAAATACAACTAAGTAAAGGAGAAACACGAAAACTAACAGAGAAGAACATTTGATTAAATAAAGAATTATTTAAAGAGAGTGTAAAAAGTTTATTTAGGATAATTAAAAAAAAATTTTTTTTTGTGGCTTGTGAAAATAATGCAGTAATTTCAATCAAGTTGAACGAAAAAAAAAGATTATAAACCGGTATCTTGTTTTAAATTAAACTTTAACTTAAGCCCCTTTGGCAAAATGTTTAAATAATATTTATTATGTACAAGTGTATAAATCTTAATACCTTTTATTTTGGATAACTGCTTTAAGGACTGTTTATTGTTGTTGTAAGTAGTAAATCCTTTTGTACCATTTAATCCCTCTATTGACAAAGAAGTTCAGGTGTGGAGAAAAACAATAAAGCTATAAGTAAATAGAAAAAAATAAACAAAATAAATTTTGTATTAAAAATTAAAGGGAATAGAAATATAAAACACATTAATATGAAATAATTGTTTGTTGGTTTCTTGAAAACATTTTTTGAATGTTTTTTGGATGTGTAAGAATTCCTATTTGATATTTAAATTTTTGCTTATAAATACAATATTTTTAAATTTTTTCAAGTAATAAATTTCAAAGTCTACTGATGATCTGTAATAAGCCCCAGTGAAATGCAGCTTATAGACAGCTTGAAACTAACAACAAACCATAAAAATTTAACAATAATGTCAATACGACAAATAGACATACTCTAGTTAATTAAAAACAAGTAAGAGCGCTATATTTGTCTGGGCCAAATCTTATATACCCTTCACAATGGGTGGCGAATATATTTTTTTCAAATATAACTGTAGTCTATCTTAAGGCTGAAAAAAATTAATTAATACTTATATGAATTAGCCTGTAATAATTGTTTTGTGTTAAAGAAAACAAAAAAACTTAAAAGAAGACGAGGCAGTCGTCTTTTTTTGCTTATATCTCAGCCGGTTATTGATGGATCTTGCCAGTTTTCAATACCGATTTTTTCAAAAGCATTTCCAAAAGTTTGATACGACATACAACCCTAGGTAACCTATGGGAGCTACGTAAACTTGATTTCAACCAATACACGGACAGACGGACATGGCTAAATCGACTGTATAAAGATCGTATGGAGGGTGCTGCAACTACGTTTTTTCTTTGCTTGCACTAATGGCATAAATTCATTCTTCTAACAAATACAAAATCTGATAAATTCATTTCAAAGTTCAACACATTAAAAAGAAACCCCCTTAATGTATTTCTTTGACGTTTTTGTAAAATAGCATTTTTCGTCATATTTTCTTTATAATTTATAAGTTAATTAATATGTTTGTAGCTTTCCTTGCATATCTCTCTCTTCTTCGTATTTAATCCATTTATCATTTTTTTTTTTTGTATTAACGACTTTGGCATAAAATATAAATTAAATATATAATAAATCTTTGTGGTTTTATACTCCTCTTTGACTGTTATACACATACAGCCAAACATATCGTTCGTACACTTAACAATTTAACTTTAAAAAAAAAATGGTGAAACGCAACCAACCACCATATACCACATGGCCACAAACTTCCACTATATGCAAGCTTGCAACAATTGAACATGTTGCTTATGCTGCAGCAACAGCCATCAGCAGCTTTAGTTTAAAAAAAATAAAAATTAAAATAATTTTCAACAAACACATACATATTTTGCAATTTTTAACGTTCATTACACTCACGACAGGAGCAAGAAAACCATAAGACGTGCACACATTCAACAAATTTTATACTTTATACCTTCATTGTCCTTGCTGGATGGTAACTAGCAGCAAGTAGTAGTGGTAGTAGTAGGGGTTGAAGCCATTGTGGTGATTTAGTTTTTTCCTTTAAGCCATTTTCTCATAACTTTATGCCTGTTAGCAAGTCACGTGCAAATGCTGCGACAACTAAGAGTGAGTTGCCTTTCTTGCTCTTAACATTGTTAAGACGATTTAAGGCGTTTTTTTCTTAACTTTTGTTAACTTTATAAAGAAAGCAAAGAAGTTCATATGCTAAAGCACAATGGGCAAATAAATTAATCTGCCTAAACTAGCAAGAATCTACATTCTATATAACACATTATACATTTTATTTAGAGATTTATATTTTCATGTTGACCCATTGTGCATTATGTGTTTTTCGTTTTATGGTTTGGCCTGACTTACAGCTTTCATTTTTTTAACTATGAAAAAATCCCCCTTTACTTGTTTTCTATTATCCTTGTTAAACTTTTCTAAAGACTTATTACGGGTTGAAAAAATAAAGAGAGAAAAAAATTCTTTTTACGGCCAGACAAAACCACAAATTGTTTTTTTATGTAGACAAGTAGATGGTTGCAGTTTTTTTTTTCTGTTTAAACCCATTTTTTTTTTCTCTTTATTAGCTTTTAATGCGACATATTGAGGAAAATAATGTTTAAAAGAATTTTGTTTATTTTATAGACTAAACTATGAAAATCTAATAAAAATTAGATTGTCATTTACCTTTAAAATAGCGCAAACATATAAAGACAAATACATAAATCTTAAATTCTTAAGAAAGTTTAGGAAAAGATTTCAAAGAAGTGATTTATTATATGAAAAAGAGTGTTAAAAGTGTTCTTGCTTCTAAATATTTAAAGGAGTTAAAACAATCAAATGAAATTTATACGTAATTTTCTACTTTTATAGACAGGCTATAAGTTCATACATTTTTGTATATTAATTAAGAAATTAATATTTTTTTACGCGATGATTGAAAGAATATTGTGAAAAAGTAAATTTATATTTGTAAGAAGAATGGGATCATCTTCAGTTAAAACTACTAAAAGACTAAGGCCGAAATTTACGGTCATTAGTTAGTTATTAGTAAAATAAAATGATAACTATAGCTTAACTAACACGGGCCTTAACTAATGGCAAACTAAGAGCTGTGAATAATATATCATTGGTTAAACCACTGCCATTAGTTCATTAGTCATTACCCAGCAAATGAAAAGGTTTAGGTTGATCAAGCCTGACAAAAAATACCCTACAACATTATAAAAAATACAAACATATTTATGATGAATTTTTTACTGATTCCACCATAAGCGTTTAGATGCTTTTTGAAAGAAAACCTTATATTAAAGCTTAAACCAATTAAGTATCATACATGAAAAAATTTCGCGAAAAGAGTTTCCATCGGTTCCATAAGTGTTTGGATTATAAACCTTCTCGCGATGGCTGGGATCAGTTATGGTTCTTTATTTAAAAAATTTTGTAGTGACATTTAATTAGAGTGAATTTTGACTCGAAATTAAAACAAGTAAGAGCGCTATATTCGGCTGTGACAATTCTTATATACCCTTCACTACGTGTATTGACGTATGTATTAAAGGTCTGCATTTGCATACTCATAGGTACAGACTAAACGAATATACCATGGTAATTATCTGTTACTCTTGTTATAAATGAGACACTTTTGTGTTATGTTATGGTATGGGTTTGCTTTAACATACTCATTATTCTCATAAAAACAGTATCAGCTACTTATGTATTGGATTAGGTAAGAGACTTTCTTGTTGTTTTTTTTTCAAATAACTGTTGTACGCACAAAAATACTTGTGTGTGATCTAAAATAACTGTAGATACTCAAGTATTTTAAAATACGTTTTAATATTATATTTTTTTGTGCGTACTTTAATATTTTTATATGTATGTGTGTATGTACACACATATGCTCTGTTTTACAAGTTTGAAAGAACCGTTTCTAAGAATAACAATACCAACTTGTAACAGAAACATTAAAGTACGTATCAATAACTACTTGAAGCAGCAGCACAACAAAACTGTTCCGTTTTGTTGTAACAATGCACGTGTTTAGTATGTTCGTACGAGTATATATATACATACATGTATGCAGTATGTATTTATATGTCCGAATTATATTTTAAGCCTTAGAAAAGATGATTTTTTTATGATATTAGTTTTAGTTCATATAAGTTGTTTGCTTTGAATTTTTTTTAAATTTCCCAAAAAATGCTTTTGGGAAATTTTTAATTGTTAATTGTCGGATTTTAGTGATTTTCAACAGCAAGTATCTGAGGGAAATTTTTGATTGTTTGATACCAGTAAACGGGTCCGTACGACATCGGGGGGCTGAGAAAACTTGATTACAACAGACGGATAGACGGACATGGCTAAATCGACTTCCCCATCTATAAAGATTCAGAATATATGTATATACTTTATCGGATCGCAAATGAATATTGTACAATTTAAAAACGAAATGTTTGAATTATTTCTATAATTGGTGTTTTATGAGTCTTAAGGAATTGAATATCAAAAAATGTAAATCCATGATTTTCTGCAGATATTCACCAGCTGTAAATGTTTATTTTATAAATGACTCGTTTTTGGATCTTGGAATTCTCTTTGATGTAAAACTTAATTTTAACTCTCATATTATAATGACTGTAAATAAGGCAATTGGTGTTTTATGTTTCTTGAAACGATGGACCAAAGAATTTAACGATCCTTATGTCACCAAAAATTTACTCACGTCCTTAGTAAGGCCAATACTAGAATACGGATCAGTAATTTGGGATCCCCATGATATGATGTGCATATAAATAAACTTGAATCTGATCAAAAACAATTTCTAATATTTTGTCTTCGTAATATTTAATCGTTAACGTACCACCATATTAAAGCCTCTTAGCACTCATTGGACTTTCTACATTAAAAGATCGAAGAACAGTTTTGAATATCGTATTTGTCCTTAACCTTATTGTCTTCTTAGTAAAATAAACATCAACGTTCCTAACAGACAGTTAAGATTTTATGTACCTTTATATTCAAAATTTCATAGATCGAGCGAAATTTTGATCCACTTCGAAGAATTTCTGCAGATTTTAATAAATTGTATGATCAGATAGTGTCGATGAACTAAAAGAAAACTGATGAAGTATCTTAACTCTAATTCGGTTACTTGAAACTGTTTGTAGTATTCTGTTTTGTATTTTGTGTTATTGTCATTTTTAATAACGCTTAGCTGTAATTGATATGTAGCTTATTTAAATCAATAAATAAATAAACTTGTCACCTCTGGTGAAAAGTATAAAAAAACGGTTTTACCTTATTTGTTTAATTTTTAAGCATATTTAGTCAAAATATGTCAAATTGTTGTTTTTGTTGAATGTTTAATTTTATCTTGTCATCAAAATGTCATCACTTTATAACTTTGTCAAGTATTTAATATTTTATTTTACCCAAAACTGTCATAAAATATTTATTTATCAATAACAACAACATTACTGCACTTTCCTGATCTGTCCCACTATGAAGATGATAATAATAGTTCTGTTTTAATTTATTTAAACACAAGTTTTTGATAAAACCCTCACAATATAATTGATTGGAAATTATTGTAAAAATATATATATTCGATTCATCACAGTAAATCACAACAGTGTGTGTTTAATTGATTTTTGTTTTATGCTTTTGCAGCTGTCAGCCACAATCATGGTTACAGAAAAAATATTAATTATTGTATTATTATTATTACTAACTAATATGAGCTTTTAATCATTTATGGCAAGCGGCTGGAGAGGCAAACGAAAAAAGAAAACACAACACTTTTTAGTAAATGCTTGAAAAAAAATATCCTAATAATAAAGGGGCGTGTTTGTTTAATTTTTGTAGATAAATTTTTTATAGTTTTAAATGATTTATTAAGATGACAGCTGTAATGACTCAAACAAATTTTTTTTTTGTTTGAGTTATTATTCTATTAGTTTTTGGTTTGGGCGGAAAAATGTCTAATGCAGTTGTTTTTTTGTTCTTATTAATACTATAATTTTGAAAGGTTGAAACGATTCATTAATCGCTTGATATTAAAATAGACATTCTCACATGACTTAAAAACCACAACGATTTAATGGAGCAGAACAAAAGTAAAATTTCTAAAATGAACTTAAAGCGTTTAATTCTACAAAAGGCTTTTAAATAATGAAATTCTAAAAAGTTTTAAGCGACATAATAATCATAACAAGCCACTGTGATTGCATTTAAAATATTTTATAAAACCGCTTAAAAAAACTTAAATTCTTTCTAAAATTAAATGAATGAAATTAAATAAAACCAAATTCTGACATTTATTATTAGTTAATAAAAAAAATGTATGTTTGTTACAACATACCAACAGCGCAAATTAAATGTGATTTTAATTTAAATGCACACAAAATCAAAAATTACACTCTAGTTCATTTAAATAACAACAGTGATAGTAATTGCTAAAAATTGACATTTCGAGAAAAGTAACAAAAATCGATTTGTATGTGCTAACATATTATAATAGGTGACCATACTGGTTTAAGAAAATGTGCAAAAGAAGAATAAAAAAAGTCTTGTTACCTATGCAGCGTACTAAGTTTACTTAAATGGCAAAAAACGTGATTTTAAAAAAGTTCATATGAATAACAACAGTTGCTGGTTTTTGATATTCTTGATCGAATGTGTTACGCAGATTTTTCCGTCTTAATTAGTTTGATAAATTGCACCTCATAAAATAATATTTCTTTTAAAGTGGGACGAGGAAAGCCATTAACATCAGAAGAAAGAGGAAAAACTGAAGCCTAGTTTGAACAAAAGTTATCCTTTAGAAAAATTGGAGAGAAAATCGGCAGAAGTCTTTGTGTACAAAAAGCAAAAATCAGAATTCCTAGGAGAAGAACATAAAAAGAAGACCAGCAAGTATCTTATCGCCAACAGAAGAGCGTGCAATTTTAAAAATTGTATCTAATTCCTCTCATGCCATACCAAAAATTAAGGCAAAAGTCATTGTTTCTGCTAGTATTTCGACTGTTTGGCGCTTGATTATGGATGCTCCGCATATCCAGAGAATGAAACTTAAAAAAAACTGTATTAAAGCCCAACCATAAAGAAAAACGATTGGATTTAGCTAAAGTTTACATGACGTGGAATACCGAATAGAACACGGTTGTCCTTTCTGACGAAAAGAAATTTAACCTGGGTAGTCCTGACGGGTGTAACTTCTATTACCATGACATTAGAAAAGAGGAAGTAATATTAAGCCATCGACGCAGTCGCATTGGTGGAATTATGGTATGGGGTGCAGTATCATACTAAAACCAGATTAAACTACAATTTAAAACGACAAAACAGAACGCAGAACAATACAAAAACATTCTGGAACGAGCTTTTCCGGAATGCAGTAACATTTTTGGACCTTTGCGTTGGATTTTTAAACAGGATAACGCTCCGATAAACAATGCCAAAGCGTTAAAAGCCTGGATAAGTAATCAAAATGTGACGCTGATGGAGTTGCCACCCTACCCACCAGACTTAAATATAGTGGAAAACGTCTGGGGATGGCTTTCACGGAAAGTTTATAAAAGAGTTAAACAATATGAAGACGTTCCATCGTTGATCAATGTAATCGAGACCGCTAGGAACAAGATCTCCGTAGATTACCTTAAAACTCTCTACGATTGCATTCCAAGTCGCATATTTAAGGTTATAAAGCACAATGGAGGCAACACCCATTACTAAACATAAGAGAACAATACAAACTAAAAAGTTCTTAACATATAATATCTAATTTAAAGAATAATTTTAATGTTTTTCAAATTTTTCTTTGCCGTTATTATTCAAATGAACTATTTTTTTTTCTCAGTTTTCAAGCAGCTTTTTTTCAAACTTTAATAAAAATATTACAAGAACATTTAACAAAAAAAAATATATATATCGATAATAATAAACATTAAGACAAAATACCATTAAGATTAAGATAATAATAAACATTAAGACAAAATAATAAAAAAATTATTGCACATTTTTGTCTTGGTTGGTTGATTAAAAAATCGCAGTATCACATAAATGTTTTGGTGTTATTATTTAAATGAACTGGAGTGTACATAGAGAAAACCACAAGCAGTGAAATTTCATTTAAAAAAGGGTAGATTTATGTCAAACAATTTATTTGTGGAAGGTGGTGAATAAATTTTGATTTCATTTAAATGTAACTTACAGGGGAAAAAATAGACTTTTGGTTGTCTCCATCAATAATCAATAATGAAAAAAGCAATTAAATGAAAGATGCTAATTAGCCAGGCCGAATTTTTAAAAGTTGTATTTGTAAATCACACACGAGAAAAATGTTCTTTCCAAATTCTGTAATTCATAGCAGTTTACCTCTCTGGAAAAAAAAGAGAAGAGTACCAACCATCTTTTACTCGCAAATACCGTTTTTGTTGATATTCACAGTAAAGAGAAAACGCGAACCAGTCAAAAACGAACACGTTATTATGGAATTATAAAGAGTTCTTGTAGGTATTGAATTAGCTTTTGCTTCAAAGTCTAACAACATTATTTAAGCAAAAATTACCAAATTTTAATGTTTTTAAATTTTAAATGAGGGGTGTCTTTTTATAGAGGTATAGAACTTTGAAATAGAATAAAACAAAGATGAATTTTTTAAATTGACATGAAATTTACTTTATTCGAAAGATAATCTTCTGGCATTATAATTTAAATATGACTTCTGGCATATGACCGCTATGGCTGACTTAGACGTCTAAAGATCCAATTTTCGATGACCTTTTCCAACATTTGTGGCCGTATATCGGCAATAACGCGGCGAATGTTGTACTCCAAGTGATCAATCGTTTCAGACTTATTGGCGTAGACTAGCAACTTCACATATCCTCACAGAAAAGTCTAGCGGCGTTAAATCGCACGATATTGGAGGCCAATTCACGGGTCCGAAACGTGAAACTATGAGGTTTTTCAAATGTTTCCTTCAATAAATCAAATTTGTGGCACGAGATGTGTGACATGTTGCGCCGTCTTGTTAAAACCACAGCTCCTGCACATCAAGTTTGTTCAAATGATGAGCGAAAAAGTCAGTAATCATGGCTCTATAGTGGTCACCGTTGACTGTAACGTTTTGAGCAGCATCGTTTTTAAAGAAGTACGTACCAATGATTCCACCAGCACACCATACAGTCAGTATTTCTGGATGTAACTGTATCTCAACATACACTTGAGGATTATCATCACTCCAAATAGGGCAGTTTTGTTTATTGACGTATCCATTCAAACAAAAGTGAGCTTCATCGCTAAACAAAATTCGCTTATGAACCATGATTTTCAAAATAAATTTGCACAATTTGAAAGCGTTGTTCAGGCTATTCATGTTGAAATGCCAAACCAAACTTAAAATAAATCACTTGACAGCTGACTAAATGGCCGCCAGTTAAAAAGTGTTGCCAGCTTAAAGCTTAATATATGTATAAAAAATACCCTCTATAACTTAAATATAATTTTAAATACAATTAAGGATATATAGTATGTCCTTGCAATAATTTTTTTTTAAATTAACAAAAATTTCATTTAATATCGTTAGGCTTAAGTTCACGTGATCATTAAATCAAGAATGTTATAAAAACTCGAGTACGACACTAGCCGAGTGTAATGCATTTTCGAAGCCAGCTACGGGTTTATTTTCAGCACTATTTGATCGGCACTACGCTGATGTATGTAAATATCATTTATTTAACTCACAGTTTTATATTATTAGCAACTGGGATTTCTCCCTTTTAACTACTTTATACTTTTTCTTGGTGAGTGAGAACGAAATTCACCAGCTGTTAAGATCTTTCTGTCATTTATCCTTGTCACTAACCATGTTCTTGTCTTGGTGTCGTACTCGATTTTTCATAACATTCTTGATTTAATGATCACATGAACTGAAGCCTAACGATATTAATTGAAATTTATATATGATAACAGTTCAACTAATTTTCAAAATAACATTTCATTTACAAAAATTCTTAACTTGTATTTGCCGTCGACTACGTCTAAGTCCTGTGGCTTTGTGACAACAACTAAACAATAACTAGTTACAATGGGCAATGGCAACATCGTTCGCTTATTACTTATTTTAAATATATATTTGATATTGCATCTGTCGGCGATTTTGTGTGAATAGCTATCAGAATTTATCAAATTGTATCTAACGCATTCAGCTTTTTTTGCGGGATTAAAGTAAAATCTAAACATAAAAATATAAGACAATCTAAACATTAACGTTTAAAACATTTTTAGATTTTTAATATTAAGCCATTAAGTTTTATATAATTATGGCAATTCTTTTTATTTTGCCGACTTGTAAGCAAGTTGAAAAGTAAGCACAATGTGCCACACCTGATATGACTGTGGTATCTTGTTTTTGTTATAACAAATATTGTGACATTCCACGTTATGACAAAACTCAGTCCAAATTTTATAACATTTAAAAGACAGTTTATTTTTAAACAGATATTTTTAAATTTAAACTTTATTTGTGTGTATCTGCAGGTTTTTGTTTTATTTTGCTGTGCAAATCTCTGACAACAAAAGATTTTTTGTAATTTACGGTGACATATTTTAATATTTTTTTTTTAAACATTACACAAAATACATTTTTAATTTTGTACAATAAAATCTTTTATATGTATTCGAAAATTATATATGTTTTTTTTTGTTTTTCATTTATTTTGTTTCACCAAAAACCATTGGATTTTTCTGTTTCAAATGTGACTAAAGACGTCTTTGTGTTACAACATTTTTATGGTTGAATAAAAATCGTGTCAATATATTTAGATATTCATGCAAACTCTTAACAAATGGAAATTTTGTTTTTATCGTTACAAAAGTTGGTGAAGTTTTTTGTTAAAAGAATAAAATTTCCATATAAATGTAATGCTTTGCAGATGAATTCATTCATCAAAAGATTATTTTAATATACTTATGTATGACAAAATGTTTCGCAATAAAAATATTAAAAGTATTTACAAAGAATCTTTAAATTTAATTGAACTGTTTGATTTTCCCAGCCTAAAGTTTTAACTGAACTCTTATTGGGTTTTCTGTCGCTTAATTGACAACAAAAACAATCATTGTTCATGGTCTGAAAAGCAAACTAAAAAAAACATAAATAAAAACTATTAATTTAAATAATACAAAATAAAGAAAACAGCATGTATTTCTATTTAACAAATACTTATGTCAATGACATTTTGTGTGAAATGTCAAAAGCATATAGTGAAGCATTTAACATACACACACACACATACACACCAACAAACAACAAATTGTTTCAATGTGTTTGTTTTGTGGCCAAAAAGCCACAAACATCTATTAGTAGCAGTTGTTGTTGTAACGTGAAAACTTGGCCAGCCTTTTGTAATTGCATTTGTTGCTTTTGTAGGTTTTTTTTTTTAAAACCCAGCCAAAGGCTTAAACGGGATTTTTTTTTTAAATTTAATGCAACTAATTGTTTATTTATTGTAATAAAAAAAAACTTTTATTTTAGCGTTAGTTTTTTAATTGCATTTTGACAAAAAAGTTTCTCTTCATATATTTAATACACATTTTGCAGCCTTTAGTAAATTTGTTTAAATAAAATATTAACATGTAAAATGTTTTCTGACTCTGCAGTTGCAGTTTAAATGAATTTTTAATAATTTCCGTTTGCAAAAGAAACAAAAAAATTTTAACAGCAGCAGGATGCTCTAACAGCGATAATTGTATGTAATAATTTGAAAAAACATATTTAATATTCATATATATAATTGGCAAAAAAATAAATTACAGAAAAAGGAAATTAAATTCATTTTGTTAGTTTAAAAAGGGCATAAAGGAAAAGAGTAAATGTTTTTGTATTTAATTGCTATTAGCGTCAGACGAATTTGTTTAAAAGAAAAAAATTTGCCAAAAGACAAAGGCAATTTTGCATAACTTTTGAAACATTTTACAAAAAGTTTAAAAAAACTAAAGACCTGGGCGTATGATTAATATTAAAAATGAATTTTTTAATATTTAACTTAATAAATCTACAAATTTTTAAGAGATTTTAAATATTTTGATCAAACAAGTTGCAAAGCACTAACAGCTTTTCACTAAATTAATATTAAAACAGGAAGTTTTAATAGCAAATGTTAACTTTAATCTTTAATGTCTTCTTAAATGCTTTTTTGAAAGTGGTTTTAAAAATAGAATCGGTAATAGAAAACAACATTTCTTTGTTAAATTTAATGAAGTAAACATTTTAAAGTTTGCAGCTGATTTATTTTAACTTAAAAGTTATACTAAACAAAGAGGTATTTTAAACAATTTCTAAGTTTCCAATTATCTTTTATTTATTAAGTTAAAAAAAACACTGCTACAAATACAGAGTGGCGCAAAAGTAATGGTATAACTTGAATGTTTTTTTTTTGATTCTGCAAGTTCAATAACATCCTTGTTGTACAAAGATGTTGACAAAAACAAACAAAATGGTAGCAACTGACATTATAACATTATTTGTGCCACCCTGTTTTAATAAAAATTATAAATTTTTTTTGTTAATCATTTTCGTTTTAATAATGCTGCTGCTGTTTTATTAATAAAAATGCTTTTTCCAATTCAAATTGCAGGTATAAATTTAAATGAATTTTATTTAATTAAATATGACAAACACGTACATGTCAATTGCAAAATGTCAGAGATTGCGGGAGAGACGGCAACAGGGTGAGTTATTTGTTTATTTACCGCTACCGTGTATCCATATTTATATTTGATTTTTGTCATTGTATGTACATACATAAATTTGTATGTATGTATGTGTGTGTAAATTTATTTATAATACATTATTAAATGTTTTAAATGCGTTGTTCTTTTATTGCTTATTATGTTTATTTTGTTTTGACGTTATAACTATTATTGGTTGTCCATGTTTGAGTTGATTAAAAACTAATTCAATTGAAATACAAAATTATTTTCAAACAAAAGTTCATGAATAACGAATCAAATTTTGTACAATGGCAGACAATGAAAATAAAAATGTCTATATAATTGTGTTTATTGAGTTGACAAAAGCAAAACTAACAATATACGCATGTAGAATGCGAAACGATAATTGTATATCAAATGAATGTGAATTTATGCAAATGTGTGAGTTTCTGTGTGTGTATGTATGTATAAAAATCTATACACTCACAAACAGATCAAGTATCAAAGATTTTTGCATAAACATATCCATACAGAAATGAATGATTTTAACTGCAATAGATTTAAAATTTATTGAAGGGAATTAAAGTTAATTAAAAAAAATTATTTTATATCAAAATCTAATGGCAATAATTTTTAAAATATTTATTTACTTCTCTACCTTGATTTTATTAGAAATAACTACATATGTATGTACGTATATACACATGTATGTATTTACTTTTCTACAAAACTATGATTCTTATTTTATTTCTTGAATTACAATTTTACTATTTGCCAAAAATAAATAAGATTTTTATTATTATTTTAACAAATACTTTTAAAATAATAATTAAATTTTTACACATACGTCGTGTTTCTACAAGCTGGAAGAATAAAACCGCATTTAATTTTATTGGTTTTAGTGTTCATATTAATACAAAAAAGGAATTTTGATAAAGTAAGACAATAATAAGATAAAAATAAATACTTAAATATTATGTGTTGGTGAGTTTATATTTAAGCTTTTAATTATGACATTTTTTTTTAATGTATGTAATTAATAGATTATTATCTGTCTAATTGTATATCACTAATCGTATAATTTTGCGTAACAAAGTATAAATGCGCCATGATTTTCTTTACCCAAATAATTCACACCAATATTTGTATATTTTTTTAGAAGTTTTAAGAATATATTTTGCAAAAAGTGCTTTGAATTTCGATTTTAATTATTGTGCAAATCTCACAAAATCGATCTTAAAGAATTTTTATATATAAAACATTTAGACGTTTTTCTTATTTAAACGGGTAACAAATAAAAGTCAAGTACTTCTATATAATTTAAAATAAATTCGCTTATTAGCAACACTCCTTAGAACACTTAAGTCAAAACTGCTGTTAAGCTGACTACGCACTATTCGACAAGTCGTAAGATTTTCATTGGATTTTTTAAAAGCAAAATAAAACGGTTTTTTCTGATTATCAAAATATAAAAATTTGTTTTCATTACATTTTATGTCTACACCACAAACACAACCCTGATATAAGGAAAGATCATACGTGTTTAGAAAAATTTCTAAAAATAATGAGAACCATACGACTGTCAAATTTCTTTACGCATTTTTTGACATTTCATAACATATTGTCTTTATATTTAAATACTTTCTCATTTTATTTTAGTTTTTAACATGTCGTAGTACTCAGTTTAGTAATGTAGAGCGGGCTTTAATGCTATTTTTTATTGAATTGAAAATTATTAATGTTTAATATTGAAAAACTTTCCTAACAAGAAAAGTGACATTGATTTTTAATTTTTTATGGTTTGTCGTTAGTTTCAAGCTAACTATATGCTGCATTTCACTGGGGCTTATTCCAGATCATCAGTAGACTTTGAAATTTATTACTTGGAAAAATTCAAAAATGTTGTATGTATAAGTAAAAATTCAAATACCAAATGAGAATTCTCACAAATCAAAAAAAAACATTCAAAAAATTTTCAAGAAACCAACAAACAATTTTTCATATAAATATGTTTTGTTTTTCTTTTTTGAATTTTTTTTGGATTTGTTAGATTTCTTATTTGGTATTTGAATTTTTACTTATACATACAACATTTTTGAATTTTTCCAAGTAATAAATTTCAAAGTCTACTGATGATCTGGTATAAGCACCAGTGAAATGCAGCATACAGATAGCTTGAAACTAACAACAAAACATAAAAATTGGAACACTTTCTTGATAGATGGTATTAATAAGATACTATTTTTAGGTATAACATCAAAAAAAGAACTCATCTAAAGGGTTATAAAGTACAAATATACCTCCTTAGTCGACTAAGCTATATCCGCCCTTCCGTATGTCTGTGGAATACACTCTCGCAAGCAGATTGTTAAGTGAAATCGAGTAAAAATTTACTTAAAGTGATAACAATTTTTATATAAAGCTTGGTATTGAAAACAAGATAAATCCGTAAAGAAGAAAAAAAGTTTTAGAGAAAAGTAGTAAGAGCGTTATATTCGGCTATACCGAATCTTATATA
>NDXZ01003652.1:5101-16694 GCA_003055125.1 Paykullia maculata | reverse complement strand
CCGCTTTCCCGGGAAGCAAAAAAATGCGAGAAAAAAAACCCTAGTTGGCGGTCACTTATAGCGGCAACAGCAGAAAGTAGTTGTAGATTAGTTATTTGCACGCAATTTTTCTTTTATAATTATAAATCCAAATGTAAGTAGCGCATGTATTTACTCGTGTTAAGTATAGGCTTTGTAAATATTTTTGCCTCTGCGTGTTTTAATGTTTTCGTAGTAAAATTATCCATATACTTGATTTCTTTTCTTATTAGTTTATTTTTGGAACTATTTTTAGTTCGTGTGTTTATTGTATAAATAAAAATTAATGTTATTTTAAATAAAAAATTGTCGCTACTTAAAAGGGTCTCAGCTGTAAAACGTCTAGTCACCTTAGTACGTTGAAAGGTTTCGGAAATTTGTCAAAAAAGTGAATAAATATTTTTTTGTTGATTTTCTTCTAACGAACATTTTTTTTGAAAGCTTTTTAAACATATTTTTCCATAAGGTTTTTACCTATTTGGCCGGTTAAAACCTGTATCTGCAAGGAAAACTTTTATTATGAATAACAAGAAAGAGTAGAACATATTTGCCATTCCCATCACCAATATGGTCAAGTACTTTACCTTTGCGCATATTTTTAATCAAACATCAAACTCTGTATAGAAGGTTGGCCTAAAAGACCACCAATTTTGCAGACTATTTTCAAGTACAATTGTAAAGATGTATAACTAAATTAAGAAAATATATTAAAATAGGGGCGTAATACTCGTTTCTATAGATGACTTCCGTTTTATTAAATATTCAGTCTTACAATGATCAAAAATGGTATACCTTATATGGAAGATAGGCATATAAGACATACATTTTTGATTGATTATATTGTTCGTAAATTTTTAATTATAATTTTTATAATTTTCATATTTCATTATTTATTGAACTTATTAATCTTCTTTCTTTGAAAGGGTGAAGGTTTTATTTCGAAAGGTTGATATATTGAGAATGTTGTTTTGTTTAAAATAATAAATAAATTTATAATTTTTATATATAAACATATTTTTTTTTATTAAAAAAAGGTATACATGACTATTACTGCATTTTGATAATGTATAACGGATGTACAAATGCGACTTTTTGCATTTTTATGTTAATCCCATTTCTCATATTTTCGATAATAAACACAAGTAGATCATCTTAGACTTATACTTTATGATATTTATTTAATAACTTAAAGTGTTACAAACAAAGACAAAATAAATATACCCACAATTTATTTATTTATTTTTTTTTTTTTAAGTATAAAAATGTCAAACAGCATGTGGTTTTGTTAAAATATCATCATAATTATTCTACTTCAAATTCTCCTTAGACTGTGTTGACATAAAAGGTGTGTAAAAACATAAGCTTTTCTATAAAAAATGTGGCTCATTTTCCTATTTTTTTGTTGTTGTTATTTTATTATTTTTGTATTTGTTTTCAACGTTTTTGTTTTTGAAAATAGTTATTATATGTACATAAAAAATATTAAACACAAAAAATAAATTCGTATGTATTTATTAATAATGAATGATGTGTATTACAACTATGGCCAACATAATAAGCTCACGTTTGCAATATTTTTCACAGCTTAACTTCCTTTTTTTAAGAAATATTCCATAAATAGAAACAAAACAGTGGTCATGGATGAATGCCCTCCATATGTCAAATTTAATATACTGGACACATACATAAACGTAACATATAATGGTTGTTAGATCTAAGCAAATGTGTAACTTAAATCCAAACTTATGAAAAAAAACATTAATTACTACAATAAAATAATAAAAAAAAATAATTATAATAAAGGATAACATCATGATTATGCTGTCATAAAAAAGTTATAAAAATGTCTGGTATTTAATCTGAAAAAGTTTTTTTTATTTATTAAGTATAATCAAGTAAATCAAAAAAAAAATAGGTGTAACCTAAAAAATACATAAGTAAAAGTTATTAAAATTATTATGAAATTTTCTTTACTAAATATATATGTATGTATGTATGTATGTATGTGTGTATGTATATACAAACAAAAACAAATAAAAATTTGACCGCATACATTGAGCAGAGAAGACCAAAATACCAAGAAATATATAACACTCCGTAAAACTTTTACAAAAGAAAATTTGGCTCTTCATGAAAACAATAAAAAACTTATTTAATAAAGATTTTATTTTGAAGAACAAAAACAGATTTTTGGAAAATTTTGTTTTGACACAAACTTTTAAAGTAATTTGCAATGAAAGCAATGAACATTAGAAAAACATATGCTTAAGTTATAGAACGTTATAGAATATAAATCGTAAATCATTAATATTTCTGTTAGATTGATACGGATTACTGGTACGTGGCACATCAGGATACGACGCACATCGACATATTTTATAAATAATGTGGAAACTACAAACGAAATTTAAATCCTTATATACCCCTGCCACTCATTTGAAAGGTATAAAAATAAAAACAAGTAATATTTATAATGAAGTTTTTTTAATATTTAATAAATCCTTAAATTCGATGTTTTATATATATTTTTATCTTAACAAAATATTCTTAATTATACACCAAAAGCTGTTAAATATTTAGTAAGATTTTGTGTAACTTAAGTACATTTTTAACAGCACAAACCATATCCGATTGATAAAACCATTTCCAATATAAAAATTTGTGCTAAATTTACATACATTTTAAATGTTAAATACACAAATCAATGATTGTAAAGTTATAGTCTCTAATTTAAATAATATTTTAACTTTGATATATTTACTTTTTTTTTAATTTGGGCAAGTCATCTTTTATGAAAAAGTATTTTTCATAATTCCTTTAACACACAATAAACACATACTAAAAAAATGTGCATTAACTTTTGTGGAGCTAATGTTGACAACATTTATAAACATTTTATAAATATATTTTTCAATTTTTTCAACGGACACGAAAACGAAAAGATTTATCTATATTTTTAAAAACATAAATGCATTTTCCTTTATTCTATTTTAATTCATTTTATTTAAAGAAACAGTTTAAAAAAAGCAGCCACCTTCTTGAATAATCAGTTTGTAAAAACTTTTACTTGCAGTAAATAAAGCCCAAGAATTTTCATATCCACTAGTAGATATTAAAAAAATTAAAAACTAATCCCTAAATATATTAATATGAGTAAAGATCAAGCAAACAATAACAATGTAAATTTGAATAAAATACTTTTGAAAGACTCCTCTCTATACACAACAATGCTTTAGAAATGCAGGACGTTTGTGGAGGGTGATTTTAAGAAGATACAAGCTTAAGCTATTTAATGGTTAACCCCTTTTGACTTTGTTGTACAAATAACATTGTTATCCCTGACCATACTTATGCTATCAAAATCTAAACCTTTTTAGTGATCAAATTTAATAATGTTTTTATATACTTTAGGTTTTCTTCTATATTTTTCTTTTATTCCATTAATTTTGTTTTTTTTTTTTACTGATGGAAAATGTAACATATTTGACATATTTATTGCAAACATAACAAGTAGCCAAACTCAGTTGAAAATACTACAAAACATATTCGATACCTCTATAAAAAAGGTTATAAACCAATAAACATTAAAGAAAAATGAGAAAAAAAAAACTTTTCAAAAAAGGAAACGGAACATTTAAAAAAAAAATGACAAAGATAAAACAAAAAATCTAAACCCGAAACTATTTTATCATGTCAACTTACGTTTACGCATTTCGAATAAATAAAATAAAAGTTGTGTATAAAAAAGAGCAAAATTTAAAAAGGGAAACGTTTACTTTGTGGAGTTAAGAAATTGGGCTCATTTTTTATTAAAAAGTTTTTATATGTCAGATAAAGTTATTATTTTTAAAATATAAATTTCTATTAAAATAAATTTTATTTTATTTTTATTTTTTTATAACAGTGTTTAATTAGAAGAGAAGATAAGAAAATATGTAATACAAAATTAAACCAAATTTAAGTATCTTAAACCTTAAGAGGGTAAGGTTTTTTAATTTTTGAAGATCATCAGTACAAAATTTACAGAGCTTTTTATACCAGAGCACGTATTTAATAAAAGAGAGGGCATGCTAAGCACCCATTTTTTAAATAGCTTAAAGGAGCGAACACAATTGAAAGTAATTAAAATTAATTCTACACCTTATTTAATTTTATTTTCTAAAAAAAAAAATTGGGATTTTGGAGTTCCACAGGGAGTTAGTTGACTTCTTGTGGAGCATATAATTAAAAATCTGGTAAATCAAACAAGGTTAAATCAATTAAGGTTATGACAGATATAACTTAAACGCTTAGAAAGCTTTTCTTAGGCAACATATGTTTTAGAGAGCTGATTGAAACATTTATTGTCTATTCATAAATTCATTGCTTTTGCATTGCATTTAATCGACAACAAAATAAATTTTCAGTACTTTGTATAAACATAATTATTTTGTCAATTGCCTTCTGTACAATTCATTTTCGTAATGCCTTTACACACCAAGAAATAAAATAACATGTTGCCATATATAAACAACTAACAACATTCACACCATTCGCTTAGCATTCGTTGCTTTTTGTGTGTATTATTTGTAAACATTCAGTTTTGCTTAAGATTTTGTGTTTTGGTGAAGTTAAGTTTAAAATAAATGAGGTGCGAGGAAGTTTTAGATAAAATAGATTGTGCTGTTTTGCGTAGCATTAAAAAGATTCAAAAAGTCGTATATGCAAATTTTTTCTATCATACAAATAGAAGATAAGAATATGAAATGTATTCAATCAGCATTAACAACATTTATACCATTCGCAACGAATACTGCTTTTGAAAATGTAATTTTACATTTAAAGAAGGCAAGTAATGCATGCATTTTTATTCGTTCATGTGTATTGCCAACAAAATGCACCTTCTTTTTGAATGTATTCATAAGCACAAAATAGAGCATTTAAACCGTTTACTGATATGTACGTACAAACTTCTAATTTATTGCAACTTAATAAGCACCAGTGAAAACTCGTGCAGGGATTTTAAAAATAAACCAGGTTAACACATTCACGCGTGATTAATTTTCGCCTAAAAATATTAAAAAGTTGTTTAAATTTTAATTGTTGTGTTAAGAATTTACGGGATGATTAAAATTACATTAAAAAACATTTTTATATATATTTGTTTTAACATAACAAGTAATTGCTTTAAAATCAAAATACCATAAAATTTTTTTTTTATTTTAACTATATGTGTGACAATACTTTCTATTAATCTTTTAATACATTTTTATCTGATTCTTTGTAAGCAAATTCGAACTTCAAACCGATTCTTTATTAATGAGCAAATTTCTGAATAATTCAAAAATGTATGTTTGTAACACGGCTTTTTGAGTAGATTATACTAGTTTATTGAGTAGTAACTTAAACAAAAATTATTTACTATTCACTTTTCAGTTCTTCACATAGATATAACAAATAATTAATTCTTACTGCTTTCGGTTCTTGTTACTCAAAAACTCTCCAGACATTTTGCTGTTGCATAAAAACAAATATCTCATTTTTAAAGAGTAACACGAAGAAAAGTTTTTGTATACTTTCTCCTAATATAAAATTTAAAAGAATATAAAATTGTATGTTTTTGAATTTCTGTTAGTCAGAATATAAAACGGTTTGTTGATTTTATTTAATTCAAAGCTATTCGCTTTGCATTGAAATCATTACCCCCACTGTTTTGCTTTAAGATGGCAGTTATCACAGTTCGTAATATATTTAAGATGTAAAGCTGTTTTTTAGAAGACCATGTATATAAAAAGCAAAGTTATTCCAAACAAATTTGGCGACATTCTCTACAAAAGTTTCCCAGTTACATATGTATTATATAAATAAATATATTTAAATTATAGAACACAGAAAACATGCAGGCATACAAAAAAATACAATTCATTTTTATAAAAATAACAGATCGATATTTTCTATTATAAGCAAATATTCATAAATCGGTTTTTTATATCTACTGTTTTGCATTTATTTGGGTCATGAAGTCCCCAGGTGATAAGTTGTCAACTGTAACAACAAACCTCATTTTTTGACAAGGTTTTTTCATGAGTGTAAGATTTTATGTGCATTTACAAAAAAAATTAAAAATAGAAAACGAATACAAAAAGAAAAAACTGTAAAAGCTGCAGAAAATTACTATGCCATACGGGTGTCAGTAACACATTTCATATACATGTACATGAACTACATATATATTCGATATTATATGGCTGCTGTCAACTACTGAACTACAATAATGCTTACATATACATACATAAGTAGAAAAAATGAGAAAAGATACTAACACAATGACAATAAACAACAGGAGCAATAGTTGTACCAACGAAATTACACTTAAGACTAAAAGAAAGAAAGGAAAATGAAGTAAAGATATCTAAGAAAATAAGTATAAACTAAAGGAATAACAAAAATTGCTAACAAGAGAAAACAGTGTTAATATACATACATACATATGTATGTATGTACGTATGTGTATCAGAAAGTATTTACTATTTCCTACACAAACACTTAGAGATTATTTATGTGTATAATATATTCTTATACCAGCACATATGCTTGTACTACAATTTATAATAAGCTAGGAAAATTCCTAGAGAACATATCAGTATCTGTACGCTTAACTTACATTCATACATAATTCCCTCTTTGTTTCGTTTCATTTTCTTCAAAAATCTCTTAGAAAAATGTGTCAAAAAGCTCAATTTATTTTTGGCACTAGGACTGACTTGTGTCGGTTATTATGTATGTAGACCATCACAGCAGCAGCAATAGTTGCAAGAAATTTTAACTTAGCCAATTGCTATAAAAATTTGTCAAACACATGCCTACATTTACTTTTTAGCCATACTTATCTTTAGTCAGAAAGAGTAGAACATTTTTACCTTTATATTCTTTATGATCTCATTGAAAATGATTTTCCATATTTTTTGTGAACAACATCTGTTTACATAATTTGGAGACAAAAATATATAAAATATTTGTTTTTCTGTTTGTTCTCCCCTTGAAAAATATAAATGAATAAAAAACTTTGTTAATATTTAACGTGATTAAAGTTTCATAAAAATATACAACTGTCGTTAGAGATCACATTTGTCTACAAAGATGATTTGTAGGCATAAAGTTTTTGCTTAAAGACAAAATTCTATAAAACATTTTATTTTAAAGTATAAAAAATGAATGAAAAAACTGAGTTATATGGTTTAAAAGTTTTTTATTTGTTTGCAAAATTTATTAATTGTTTTTTTTTTAAGTAAAATATCAACAGAGAGATTTTATATCTGTAGCTTAAAGTGAATATTTTACAATTGATTTAATTATGTAAATGGGTAGTAAATATTTGCACTGAAATTATAAAAATTTGGATTGAAAACGTAAGCTGACATCAACTTTAAAATATGTTCAAAGTAAAAACTGTATTATTATAGTGACATTTGAATTCACATGAAACATAATCAATAACGTTAAATTAATTAGAAAGCAATTTTTTGTTTACTTTTTTACATTAGTTATTAACTTTTTTATAAAAAATCGACATATTATGAATTATTTTTTAAATTCTATATACCTATATACCTAAAAAAATCAGCTTATAACTTGGGTATTTCTTTCTACACTTTACGGTTAAAAAAGTAAATTAATTTTTAATGCACCCAAATAGCAAAAAAATACATATTTTAGAGATTTCAAACGTGTTAAAGTATTAATACATTTTGTCAATTTTTTCTCTTACACTTCCTTTCTATCTATTATGTACATTTTTTTCACTGCTGGTAAGAATTGACTTATTAAGTTTTAACACTTTGTATAAAGTTGACTTGTCATTTTAGATTATTTGTGATATGTGACACTGAACTGAACTAAGTAATTTTTGTCCATTATTTTATACTGCTATTTATACCCGGCCTAGCACGGGTACTTTATAAGCTTACTTGTATATGAAATGACCTTATACATTGGAGCGGGATAAATATGTAACAGGAATTTTAAAAAATTTTTAGATATTATCTTTACATGGATGGTGCCACATATTTTATATGCTGTTTATATGAATTCCAATCATAAAAAAGACGTAAATTTTTTCTTAAATAAACTTTTTTAGGAGCTGCCAAACCGCCAGATTAGTTAAAAGTGTGACAATTCAACTAGTTAAGTTTTCTAAAACGGTGCAAAAACCATTGCATGTATGATCTATCGCACCCACCCCACTACTGGCTCGAATGTGGCAAATAATATGAAATTTTTTTAATATAATAAAGTGGTTTTATTGCACATGAATTGCTACTCCTCTTTTATATTTATATTAATTTTTGGAGATCAGTTGATATATTTATATGTATGTGAGTAACATTAAAAATTTTTTATTTGCCCAACTATCCTAGTTAATGTATTTCCTCTTATTTTGGAATCAATTATGTAGAATTTTATTAGAGGCAATAAATATATTTTAATAGCAACATATCCACTTTAATCTTCCAGTGCATTTATAGCATAACTATACACATTGGTAATAGGATATTCGATGCAAAGTTTGAAAACTTCAAGAGTAACAGTTTTAAGGATATACAACAACAAAAATTAAAAAAAAAATTTTAATGGAAGATAGGAAATTGCTTATTAGAAAAATCGGGTAAGCCGTGTTTGCGTGAATTTGGCACAAACAAACAAATGCCATATGCAATACCTATATTGAAATATTATTTTTTCTGGCTTTTCCCTAAATCAATTTTAAATTTATTATTAGAACTTATTAAATGTCTTATCACAGTGTTAAATTCTAAGGGCCTAAGATGGTAAAAGCAAAGGACGTATGTGTCAATCTAAGTTGAGCATACTAAAATATATGACATTGTTGACTTCATTTTTTCCCTTTTTTTTGACACATTAGAAAGACATGATGGACATATTTTATATCAGTTAAAAAAATTACTGTTACTTTTAGATATCTTTATTATCACTGTAAGAAAATATCTATGTACATATTAGAGATGAGCGATATTTGTGTATCTGTGACTGAAAAACGACAACAGTGACTTCAAATTTTATGTAACTGTTACCCGCGATGTTGTTACTAATATTTTTTTTGCAATGTTATTGTCTCTTTTTTTGTGTCAACTAACAGCTAACAAATAAATAAGGGCAAATATTGCTGTTTCTTTTGTTTTTTATTATAATTCTAAATATAGAATTTTTTACAAATGTTTTTTTACGAACTTTTATTTGTTTTAAGACAATTATTTTTAATTTTATTCTGGCTTGAGTTTAATTTTTAAATTTTTAAGAAATTTACTTTTTGCTTTTTACTGATAATTAATGAATTATAATTGAAAAGTAAGTTTTGCCGACACTAGCCGAGTGGAATGCATTTTCAAACCCAGCTACAGTTTCATCATCAGCACTATTTTGATCGGTATTAGTGTTGGATGTAAATATCATTTATTTAACTCATAGTTTATTAGGAAAAAACGAAAACTTTATCAGAGAGATGTTCGTACTCACTAAAATATTTATTTGTCGTAGTTCTGTTAAGTGTGAAAAAAGAACTAAAATCTAATAAACAGTAATACGATCATTGTTTAAAACAACATTATTCTCATTTAAGAAGAGTTAAAAACAATGAGAAGTTAAAAGTAACAAACTGTGATACCAGTCACTGACAATGTTGTTATAAAAAACAGACGAGTTACAATTGGTTGTTACAAAAAACGTCTCTAAAATTACTTAAAATTGTTTGCTTATTTTTAAGTTAGTAAACTGTTTGAATAATAAAATGTTAAGTAATATAATAACTTTTTCATGAACTTACCTGGATCATCATCGTCGTCCCAATCTATTTGACCTGTTGTAACATTGAGATGGGAAATAAGTATAAAAAGTGTCGCCAAGCACAATATGTAGTTGCAGACAATATGCAGCGTTAGACAAGGAAATTTTAACAATTCCATAATGCGATTTCCTTATTGTTTTCGCAAAAATGGTTAATATGTCTATAAGGTATTTCGTTGTTACAGTAACTTTTACTGGGAGAAAAGAATTTGAATGCCTTTTTTATGCAGTTTGGATTTATTTGCTTATTTATTTGTTTATTTACTTATTCGGTGTTCCTGTTTGGCTATAATTTATTATCTCGCAGGTATTATTAAATATATATATATATCATGTATAAATCTATGCATGTATTTGTGCATAAATGTGTGTGTGATGACATTAAAACCAAGAGCTACATTTTAAAACAAACTAGAACAATTTTAATGTTTCCGGTTGGCGGATGTTACAATTTAATTTCTGAAGCGTAACAATTTTCCAAATGCCTTGATTTTTTTAATTTTTTTATTTAGTTTTTTTGCAATTTTAACTGGTGTCTGTTTTGCAAACAAGTTTTCCGTTGCTGTTCATTTTGCTGGTGTGGTTGCCACTGCCACTGCCTTTGCCCTTGCTTTTGCTGTTGTTGATTCATTGCAGATAAGAATTTACATTTTTACTTGTAAATGATGCAACCCAAACCATTGTTTTAAGGTTTTAATATTTAATTAAAAAACTCTAGATTTTTCTTTTTGTTTTTTTTATTTTATTAAACTTATAGTTTTTATACACAAACCTTAGCTTTTCTGTATTGTTTGTTTTTTTTTATTTAGTGTTTTCTTGGTTTTCTTTTCCATATTTTTTTTTTATTTATTTCAATTTGTATTTTTTGTTTTTACGCTAATTAACTTGTTCTTCCTTTTCTGAAACGTGTTCTTCCTTCAGGTGATTGTTCATTTGTTCAACGTTCGCTTAAGTCAAGAAAAAGGTTAAAATTATTTTTGTTGTGCTGTCAGTTTCAGTAATAAAGTAGTTTTTATTTATTTTTTGTTTTAATTTGTTTTGATTTTGTTTTTAATTTTTTTCTTTAGTTGAAATCTATTTTCTTAATTTTGCCTTATTTTACTTGTTCTTGCTTTTCCTTGGGTCAAGAAAAGAATTCTGTAATAAACCAATAAGAAAGAAAAAAATAAATTAATCTTCTTATTATAAAAGTCTAAGTTTAAAATATCAATTAAATAATGACTGTTACAGACAATAACTTTTGTTCGTTTTAATACAAACTTTAAATTACATACATATTTACAAAAATTTTCATTTTTCCTTTAAAATTAACACTTTTATTAACTTTTAAGATTTAATTGTAATAATATTCATTATTTTAAACAACTCTTAAAAATATTTTTTTAGTTGCAGCATTTTGTTTTATTCATGGCTTTGCTGCCATATTTGGGCATAGTTTCACTATTGCTCACCACTTCAATTATGGCCTCATTCCATAAACTAAGTGTTGACTCTGTCTGCTTCTTAAAATTTTTTAGCATTTATATTATTTTCTTGCAACAAGAGGTTTAACTTTGTATGATGTGCTCTTCAAAGTTTTTATTTATTATTATATATTTTTTTTTTTTGCATTTTTCATATACGGATAAATTTTATTAAAGTTTTAACTACTATCTGTTTAAGCATGCATAGTCAGGTGATTATCATTAAAAGAGGATTAGCAATATGTATTTGTAAAAAGAGTTCAAGGGGAAAA
>NDXZ01003651.1:0-11571 GCA_003055125.1 Paykullia maculata | reverse complement strand
CCAAATCATGTTAATAAAATAAAAAAAAGTCGTCAGTTCTGTTTAAAATACTGTAACGAATGCTGGAGCTAATTGGGCTTTAAAGTTTTTTCTTTCTTACTGAACTATTTGTTTAAAAGTGTTGCTAAATGAGTTTTAAAATTGTATAGCCTCAAATATTATAAAATCATACCGTGACAAAACAAATTTAAAAAAAAACACTGTTATATACTTATGATCACTCTTTGTAAAAGCATCACTCGATATCGGTTTAAAAAAATTAAAAGTAAAAAATTTATCATCTACAAGTAAGATTTCGCTCGTAAGAATGGGCAGCGATAATCAAATCCTGAACCAAGTGTCATATTTAATCTTTTGGCTAAGAATTTAATCATTGTTAACTTTTTAAATTTTAAGTTTATCGAGAGGCTAGATTTTCCTGGTATTTTTCTCTTATAAAAAATACATTATTCTCGAATATATTGTTGTCAAACGGTTCACATTCAGCATTCAAGTTTTTATAAATGTTACGTTTATTAAATTGTATTTGTTTAAGTATAATTATATATAAAATCTTTTGTCATGTTTCACCATTTTTATTACTTTTATTTATTTTTCTCATATATTTTTTCTATAATTTAAAATAGCAACATTTTACTGACTGTCACCATATGTTGTCGGTTTAATTAAAATATTTGTTTGTAGTTTTTCTTTTCATATTACGAAACCGATAGTTTTTTTTTAAACCGCATTATTAAGGTGTTTAGTTTTATTTATATTTAATATTCATGTAAGTATTTAACAAAGTGTATGAGTATTTAATTATTTATAAATTTATTACCTACATTGTTATTGTTGGTTAGTTTTTCAAACAATATGATTGTTTTATGATTAAATAATAGTTTTATGATTAATTTTATTAATTTTTAATTATAAGCAGGAAAATTTATTGGAAGTTTTTTGTTTATTGATATTTTAATAAGTTAATTACGTTATGATATGTTTTATAAAAATAAAGATTACTAGGAATGGCTTTTAGTATTAAATGTTGAATATAGCGGTATTCGGATTTCAACTAACTTCCCGATATCTTGATTTATTGCATTTTTTAAATACAAACAATTTTAAATCAAAAGCAAAATTGTTAGAAAAATAATTTATATCAAATTGAAGGCTTGCAAAAGGGTCGTTATGCAATTTTTGAAAGTATTTTTTTATTTAACCAGGGAAAAACTGTTCTATTTGTCGGTTTTATAAGCAAGTAATTAAAAATATAAATTTGTAAGTTTTTACAGCTAAAATGTAGCCAACAAATATATACCAATTTTTGTAAGCAAAAAACCATTTTTTAAAATTATTGAAAGCTGGGCAAATTTAATAAGGTGATGTTATTCAACCACCAGATCGTGAGCCTAGCTGTCACATATAAATTGTTTGTGTGTGGGATTTGACATTAGAAACAACGAAGAATTTGCTTAAATTCGACAAGCCGCATACCACTTTAAGCATGCCCAGCTTAAACAAAACAAATATCAACTGTTTGCGAAACGACTTTTGACATTTTGTTTCAGGATGAAAATTTCTGTAGAAGACTGAATATACTATTACCCTAATATTGGTGCCAGTTATTTATCTAAAAACAAGTCATAGAATAAGCCCAAAAAATTAATTATCCCTAACCAAGGCTTATTGACTATCAGATAGTCCTAATTTTTCAGCTGATTATTTTTTTATCCCTTAAATTTTTATATTAGATGTCAAACCAAGGCGAATTCACATTAGGTGGTAGTGAGATTACAACAAGTAAAACTTTGTTGCATTTGTTGTTTTTCGATCACGGGAAATGTCAGCAAAAACAAGCAAAAACGTAAACAGCTTTTGACAATTCTTATTATTAATTATGCAAAAAAAGTAAATCAGCTGTTGGTTACCACCACCTTATATGGATTCGCCTTGGGCCAAACTTTATACATAAAAAATGATTTTCTCTCTTCTCTCGCAAAGTTCAGTTGGCAAACTTTCTATAAAAAAATAAGAAGAAACAAATCCTCTTTAAACTGCAATCACCTTATAAAATAAATACACCATGATCCCTAACAAACAGATCCTTAATAGCCTTAAAAAAAGTTGTTTTTTTTAAGGTGAACTAATATTAGTTTAACAACCTGTAACAAAGTATAATAAAAATGTCAATAAACTACTTAGAATGACAACGCCATGTTAAAGTGACAGGTTTCCGTTTTATTAAGTGTAAGATTTAAAATAAATTCCTTTTAGAAAGGTATATCACGTATTGCCTTAATAACAATAAAATATTTAATTAAAATGTACCACACAAGCACTTATTTTATAAAAAAAAAGAAACGACAATTAGAATATAATGACATAAAGGCAATAACAATATCATTCAAGTGCAGGATAAAAGAAAAACTACGAACGCGGCTTAAAAACACGTTGTATTGAATAATGATGTGTTATTGTCAAAAAAAAAAGTACACTTAATGTTTTTGTATTTTTCAATTACACTTATACAATTATTGTGTTCACATCTGTACATCCAAATGTCAAACAAATGATGAGAACGAAAATTTACCCACACGATTTCTTAAGTCAAAGATAACAACGTTGTGTTGACAATAGAAATTTTAACAAAATCATACGCGTTTTCATTGAAACTACTCGTAATTCAATTGAAAAATATGTCAATTATTTTTTGATTTTTTATCAAAACATGTTGTATTTTTTTTTTAAAGAAAACTGAGATAAGAAAAAACATAAAAAGTCATTATAATTTCAATATTAATTTTGAAAGAAAGAAAGAAAATAAAACTCGTAAACTTTTACAAATTTCATTAAATGCATACAAATCAAAGAGAAATTACTATTTATAAGAAAGTAATTGGATAATTTAGTGTGAACATGAATGGATGGGGTGAAGAAATTAATAAAAAAAAGAAAACATACACACACACTCACGCACACTATAAATAATAAATTCAATTCAATTCAATTTATGTGGTAGTTGCACTGAATATTAATTGGATTTAGTTAAAGACAACAATGAAATGTTGTTTCTACAAATGGGTTACAAAAACAACAAACAAAAAAATGCTTAATGTGAACTACCAACAACAGCGGCCCCACAAAAGAATTACAATTTTGTGTTTAAAAGTAATGGTTGGGAGACCCTTAAAAGTAAAAATATTTAAAGAATCCAACGAAAAATAATGTCACAAAAATTACGGTAATAATAAAGTACTTTATCATATTAGAAATATTTAAAATATTGCACTTGATAAGGTGTTTTGTTATTGTACAAGTGCAATGCACGTGATTAAATAAAATTTTTAGCCTGGCACTCGATCACGATTACCTAAAAAGAAAGAAGCACGAAAACCTTTTCAAGGTACACATGAATACATACATAATTATTTATGCGCAAACATCATTTTTATACATCAAAATTATGTATTTAAATTTCCTATCACGTGCCCATTGGGCTTTAAGAAATTGTTAATACTTTTTGCAAATATAAAATTTTATTTGCTTTAGATGATGAAAGCCTAAGCCATTTAAAACCGCAAAAGGTAAGAAATTTGCTAACTTCAACTAATCTTTGCTTCTGTAGTAATAAGCGGTTTATTAGGAAGCCGATAATATTAAATGGCAACACTGTTTTCTATAACAGCTGATTTATAGTTTCATTTATAGTTAGTCAGAATATATCGCAGAAATGAAAAGGCAGACATTTTCAACTCTCTCTGTCTCGCCTAAACCTGTGTACTACACAGTCTACCTCTTTAACCCCTCGCCAACAAACTTTGTCTGTCTGCCTTTTAATTCCTGTGATGTTACGAATAATTTCATGTAATGGATGAACGAATAATTTCATGTAATGGACTCGTTTGTGCTTTTTGATTTTTTCTAGATAAATCAGAAATAATTGTGCTGAAATACAGCCTGGTTTACCGCTAAGAGTATGTGAACACTTTAGCTCTAGATTACATCATGCACGCGCCATCCGCGGCGTCGTTTTTTTTAAGAGAAAAAATTAACATTTTTTTTCTATTTCGATTGGAATGTGCATTAAAATTTTTAATCAGCTGTAGGCGTAGAAAAGTATCTGAATTATTGTAATTAACATATAAATATGTTTTTGCATGCCTTAAAACGAAAAGTCATAATATTAAATCGAATTTGACTTAAATTGGTAGTTAATAATTGTGATAATCCAGCGTTTACAGCCACTCAAAAAGACAATTAAATTTTTTTTAATTTGTTTAAAGTTTTACCTTTCTTCTAGCTACATTTTTCTGTCTAAAAAATTTGGAATTTAATTCACAAACTGATATTAATATCATATTTTTTATTCTTTTCTTTTATTGTATGGATTCTTTTTCAAATATTTTTTAAACATTTTAGCATTTTTAACATGATTTGCATATTGATTAAGTTCTTGAAAATTAAAAAAGAATGTACAAAACAAATGTATCAGAAACGTTTGATCAAATTTTTAACCACGTGTTTATAAGCCTCTCCTCAAAACAGAACAATGTTTTTACATTTTTTTTTCTTTTTGGTTTCTTCCTAATTTTTTCCTCTTTTTCTTAATAAAGTCTGATGTCAGCATAATGTAAATATTTATTTATATCTTTCTTTTTAAATTTTTCTTTCTTAAAACAAACAACAAAAAACTGCGTTCAAATTAATAACTAACAAAAAAGGCGAACAAAATATTTAATCAACTGTTTTAATTTTACGCTTATTGGAGGGAGAGCTTTGGCATTGTTTACTTAATAGGAATAAGCAAAAAACAATAAATTTCAAATATTAAGAAGCAGTCAATGGAGAGAATTTAATTAAAAACCCTGACGAGACAATGTCACCTACATATACATATGTATACATACATGTATGTATTAAAGTATGTACATATGTATGTATGTATGTACTTAGTAAAAATTATATTCAGAGACTGATTTTTAAATTTGTTTCAGTTATTATTGTATCTTCCAATAATTTGTAATTATATATCAAGTGGCAAAAAAAAACAAATTTATTTGCTTAGTTCAACTGGGTTAACCTCTTAAGCTGCACAACTTTAGTGAAACTCCCTTTATAAACTTAATAATGCCAGTTTCTTTTCTGGTAAAAAATGTTGCCACTTTTTTGCACTTATGTATGTAAATTTACCTAAATATTTTTTTGTTTCCCTTTTTTCGAATATCAACCCACATTAAAAAGAGAGAACAAAAAAAACTCATAATAACAATATTAAATTTAACGAAAAATTAATGAATATTTATTTAAAACCGCTAATGTTTTTTTTTTTTGTCTTCAAAGTGTTAACCAGTAAAAAGTTAAACGAAAACAAACAATTCAAGCGAAAAGATTAATAAATTTGGATAAAAAAAGAGTATTTAATATTCAATGAAGTGTAAATTGTTTACAATATTGAGAACAACAGTTTTTTTTTTTGTAAACAAGTTATTTGTGTTAATTTTATTTTTATTTATTTTTTTATTAATTTTTTGTTTTGTTTTATTAAAAAATAATTTTTTGGCAAAACCGTAAAGGTGTTTTAATATGGTATTTTCTCTGAATATTAAATAAGCAGAAAGTTTGACTTTTAACTGAAAGGCAGTTTCAGTAATAAATACGAGCAATCTTAACTGTATGTATATGTGTGTGTAAAGAGTTTTTTTTAAATATATATATACATACAGAGATATATATATTTTTAATTTATCAAGGGCCGACCGATCAAAATTGAAAAATTCCTTAACTTAAACCAAAAAAAAAAAATCCCACGTTTGAGTAAAATTTCGATCGTTATCGAATGCAAATCAAGAATTTTTGGAAAATTTTTTTATATAAAGAAATTGTAAAATATATTCCATAGAAATAAGAATTTCTTATATTTTCTCTATTAAACCTAATTAAACTTTGCATAATGCAATATTCAATAACCTATCAAATGCAAAATTAAAATGTATGCAACGAAGTGATTATCGTTCGAAACTACACAGAGCTCAGCGAAACTAATTTTGTTTTCAAATAATTATCCCTTAAATGCATATTGTTGCCAATTGTCTACATTCCTTGACAACCTTACTTAATTCATAAAACTGAGTATATGCAGTAGTAAACTTGTTGCTAAGTACTCATAGTCATACAAATATGAAAAAAAGGTTACAATTTTTTTTTTTTTTTTTACATTTTAAAATAAAAAATTAAAAAATTTTTTTTATTATTTTTTACGTAATCTACGATCAAGTTTATATCGAAAAAAAATGTTTTTAATTAAAAATAAAAAATCATGCATTTAAGGGTTATTAGTTAACCATCTTTAGTTAACTAAATCTTTCTAATTGCAACTATAAGTTAACTATGTACCTTTTATCTAATTGCGGTTCATTTATTAACTAATTAGTTTTTTGTGTCTAACAATTTTAAAAATAAAATAATTTTAAAAAACCAATCGATTTAAGTCAAATCATTAAAAAAATGATTTGACTTCTTTGATATGTTAAGGAAAACAGTGTTAATAACAATTAACTAATTAATTAATTATTTAATAAATAAGCCTAAACAAAAGATTAATTAATTAATATAAGTATGTCAATGAAATCACACTTACTAAAAATAAAACAGCAGGTTGCATTTGAAAAACAATAAATGATGAGTAAGATTTTAAAAAAAATATATATTTAATAAAAAAAATATTTATTGTTGTCTTTTTTTTTTTTTTTTTTGTTTCCAATCAAAATAAAAAAAGTAGAAACAACATTGGCCTTTTTTTAATTTGTATTTGGTAAACAACTGATAAGAAACACAAAACAAAATTACTTTTTTTAATAATATTTTCTGTACATAAATTAAGTTTAAAATTTATAATTTTTTTACCGTTAATTGAACACAAACAAATTACCAGCAATAACTTTTATAAACCCCAAAATGATTTAAAAAGCATTATTTATACACAATTTGGGGAAAGTAATTAATTACAGTAAATTTATAAACTTATTACTTTAATATTAATAAATTACTTCTTAGTAAAAACTTCATAGTAGAATAATAAACTTAGAATAAACTTCATAGTTAAAAATCACTTGCGTTTAGTGAGAAGATTATTCAGTTAATTGTAAGGACTTTACAGAAGTAATTAAAAAAAATTCAGTAGTCGATTCAAAACACGTTATTTAAATCATAAACTGCTTTACAGTTAAATAAACCAAACAAGAATTATATTACCTTATTTGAATGGCTTCAAAATGGTTCAAAATGGTTGTTGTCTGTATTATATGATATAACATATCACATTATAATCCAGTCATAAATAAACTACTTCTTGGCAAGTCCCAATTTACAAAGCAGAAATCGAAAGGCTGTCTTTTTTTAATTTTATTTTGGTTGCATAAACCTGTGTACTACACCCTCTACCTCTTCAATCCCACGCCTATAAACTTCATTTGTCTGCCTTTTTATTTCTGCTTTGTAATCTGGGACAAACGGTATGTAGTATAATCATTAAAATATATGTTAAACTGTAATGACTGGCCATTGCCAAGTTTTTGCTGGGTAACTTACATATAAAAACTTAAAACTTGTCAACAAAACGTTTACTGTGTAGTGGTAATTGTTCTTAAGATAATCAATTGAAATAATCGAACAGTTAAGTTATTGTTGATGACACACTGAACCAAATACTCGAATAATAAAGATTAATTTGTTTATATCAATTATATTGATTATTTAGTAGAAACATTAAAAAAAAATTTCTAAGTGATTAAAATTTTCTTTAGTTGTATAAAAAATAATTATATGTAATGAATTAACTATTATTTGATTAAGTATTAAAAATAATTGAATTATATTGATAAGAACTGGAAATTAAATAAATTACCAAATAACACTGAATAACAAATGAAGCTGATTTTACACGACATATATTTTACGTAGAACTTGTCAATGTTCCCCCTGTAAATGATTTATACGTGTCGTGGGTAAACTTTCCTCGATATCAGCTGTTATGAACTTAATTAATTTAATCGCACTTAAATTCCAAAAAATGCCCCAATATAAAAAAACACTCTTAATTAAAAAATAAATTACTTATATCAAATGGTATATGAATTTTGTTCTTAGTATTAAATTTTATCTTAATTTGTTAAAAGTTCATAAATAAAAATCTCAATAATTAATAAACATTAGTGCCATTCCTATATGAAAAATCTAATATGTTATACATAGTTTTGGTATTCAATTTTTTTTTTATCACTACATCGGTAGACTCAAATGGTTCTTATTCTAACAACTTGTATTTATAAAAAATATTAATAAAAAAATTTACGATATTTGAACAAATTTTTTTTCTTTGACAATTTTATATTGAAAACCAAAATTTTAAAATCTGTAAAAGAAACTACAGAATAATTGTGGCAAATTTTATTTAAAAAAATAATCAACCTTATACCGGATGTAAAATAAAGCTCAAAACATGATTTAGTGCCGCCCTAGAGGAGTACCTTAATAAAAAGTAAAATTATTTGCACATATTTTAAATAAAAAGTGTTTGGCCAAAGACAAAACGAAGCCATATTAAGTGCAACAAAATGTTAAACAGACATCAAGGTATGTGTGTATGTATGTGTGAAAATACATGCAAAAGAATACCACTACCATGTGTGGGGGGGAACGGTTCGGTTAATGACAAAGTACAGACCACATTCTGGTGGTTAAAGACAATGAATGATTTAGTGTGTCCAGCCAAAGTGGTGTGTTATTGTTTTACTTTAGTGCTTATAATTGTTTATTGTCCGTCCATCTTCTTGGCCAATTCGGCCATCACCATCTATCTACAAACACAACATTATCGTCATCGTCTTTTTCAATACAACACTCGTAGGTGAACAGAGGTCAAACATTCTTAACCTATTCTTGTAATGAACGCATGACTGAATTTTTGAGCATCAATGGAGGGAGGTCTCTTTAATATTAAAAAAACACAAAGTAAATAAAAAAATATTGGTATTTACAGAAGCAAGACAAAATAAATAAATCTTGCAATAAAATCGATAATCGAAAGAGCCTGACATTCTGTTAAAAATTAATCAATTATATTGTCATTATTCTTTAATTTTTATTTTGACAATTGCCCAACATTGTTTTTCAACTAAAGCTGTGGGCAATTAGAAATGTTTATATATTTTTCTATTACGTCAGCCTTATTTTGTGGCTTTCAAAGCAAAAGGCTAAAAATTCGACAAAAGATTTACTAAGATTTGTTAAAGTTTCATAAAAGATGAAAAAATCAAATTTAAGGACTGGTTTTATATAATTTTTTACATTCTATATTGATATATTGATGTTCTAGTTATTATTAAGAAGCTCTTTGCTCGGTTATACAAAACTTTTGTAGTTTCTTAAAAATTTTTTTAAAAATTTACAAAAATTTTTAATAATATTTTTAACATTAAATGTTTTCGATCCTATTACAAAAACTAATTTTGCTTAGTTCATAATATTTATTTAAATTATGATATCTTGGGTTAATAACAACTAAATACTCGTAAACACAATATATGACTCATTTTAAAGTTATTACGACTAAATTTTTATAAAACAAGTTTGGAATAGAAAAAAATAAAAATAAATTGCAAGTGTCAGCAACAAATTAAATAGTAAGAGTAGAACGAACAGCAAAAAAAGTAGAAACGTTATGGTCCGTGTCAAGCCCGACCATATAATACCCTACACTACACTGTGAAACATATAAAAACATTGTTGGTAAATTTTATTGCAATTGCGACATAAGACAAAGCTTTATTAAGTTTTCAGTAGCCTTATAAGGTTTTAGATATTTTCCGCGAGATGGTCTAATGTGATAGCTGCCATCCGACCATCATTAACTATTAGAAGGACAGACGGAAAATGCATATTAAAATCTGAAAAGCTTATTGGTGCACTACCCTACACCCCAAATGATACTGTATGGTATAGAAATAAGAAAGAGATTAATAACCGCAGATTTAAACAAATAATTGTACATAAAAGCTAAAACCAATGCAGAAGGGTTAAGGAATGATTTCATTTGAAGCTGATAAAAGTCAGAGATATTCATGCAAAGTGGGATGGATATTAAATATACATGTTTATATATTAATTTCAATTTAAAATAAATTAGTAAACATAAGTTTAATTTAACCTTGTCTTAATTATATTGTAGTAATTAAATGATTTTTTATCTTACACGTTTTAAAAAGTTAATTTAAATCCTTTTAATATCTGCTTAAAACAAACAACAACGTATATGATTACTAATGTGCGATTATTTGTAATTTTTTTTTCTATTCATTTCTTAATTAAATTAGCATTTAACAATTGAATTTAAATATAAAAAATACAATTAACTTGCGAAATTAAATTAACAAAAGTTTTGTTTGCTATGGTTGACTAAACCGTGTGTAACGTAAAGAAATTCCCAGGTGTATTTGTTTTTGTTTCGATAAATATTTAAATTTTCAAAACTTAACTTTGCTGATTAAACCTAGGTTAAACTTAGAATTCTATTTTTAAATTGGAAATTTTTAACTAAGTAGAACTTAAAGTAATTAGATACATTTGAATTTGTTTAAATATTTTTAATTCAATTGTTAAGCGAAGTTAAATCTTAGTTAAAATAACACTTTTAATAAATTTAATTCTACTTGCTTATTTAGGTTTTTAGATCTTTTGTAAATTAATATTTACCTGAAATCAAAAAAAAATGGCAATTAATATTTATTTATAATATTATGCCTTATATTAGTTAATAAATTTTATTAAAAAAACTGTTTTTCAAATGTAAAAACTTGATTTTAAAGTATATTGACAACAATAACTTTATTGAAAAAAGAAAATTTATTCGCAATTTAAGAAATGTTTTCAGTCTCAACTTATGCTCACAGGTTAATTTCAAATTATAATCACATTTATTTTGTTTAGTTTAGGCAACGAACTAAAATTTTTTTTAAAATTCAAAAAATATTTATAAAATTAAAATATTTTTTATAGATAAAATTTCATTCGGGAATTATGTTATTTTTTTATAGTCAACAGGGATGAAAATTAAGTCTAGTGCTTTCTTAAATAAAAAGTTTTCGAATATTAAAAAAAAAAAAATTAAATTGTCTCGGTCTATGAATCATTTTATTCGAAACATAATTAAATTGTTACTTGCAATTAATAAAAACATGATTTTCAAGCATGTTTCGGTAGAAAAATTAAAAGCGTTACGTGTAAACATTTAGGCTAAAGTCGACCAATCCTTAAAATTATTTATTAAAACAATGTCTTTTTTTCTTAACTTCGGCAATAACAAAACTAAGTCAATGAATTACCAGTGTATCTTGTCCTGCCCTCAAGATCAGTGTTTCTTAGGCTTGAAACTAACACGTTTTTACTGTTCAAATATCGCAAAAAATTCTAATTAATTTTGCTTCAAAAATAAAATATTGCTAAACACATAGAAGAACTTCTTTTTAATTTTTTGGAAAATTGTTCAATTTACATAAAAGTTTCCTACACAAAAATGAAATTTAATGTAGTTTT